>PVLC010000133.1:284592-298812 GCA_004027655.1 Graphiurus murinus | reverse complement strand
TTTGCGGTACTGGGGATTGAACTCAGGGGCATTCTACCTCCGAGCTACACCCCCAGCCCTATTTTTTATTCTTTATTTTGAAACCGAGTCTCACTAAGTTTCAGAGTGCCTCACTAAGTAGCTGAGGCTGGCCGCGAACCCGGATCCTCCGGTCTCAGCCTCCCGAATGCTGGGATTACAAGCGTGCGCCACCACGCCCGGCTTTCTAATAATGATTTATTTTTAGAAAAACTGAATGTATAACATTTAAAATACAACTATAGAGAGAGGCAAAAAATAAAATCACAATCTGAGTGTAACAGATTAATGTATGTCTTTCCTATCATTTCTTTCATATGTTTATATGTTGACAAATTTCCTATTTATACAAAAATGCTACAATTCTGTGCATATTGTGTGTACTGTGTGTTTTCCTCTCTCTCAGGGTGTGTGTGTATGTGTGTGTGTGTGTGTGTGTGTGTGTGTGTGTGTGTGTGTTACTAGGGATTGAACCCAGGAGTGTTCTATGCCTGAGCTATAGCCTGGCCCTTTCTATATTTTGTTTTGAATCAAGGTCTCTTGCTAGGTTGTGGGGAGTTTCACTAAGTTGCTGAGGCTGTCCTCGAACCTGTGATCCTCCTGTCTCAGCCTCCCAAGTCTTTTCTTTTTGTACTTTACTAGCAAATAATTCATCACCACATGGTACCAGCACGAGACTCCTGTGCAGGAGCATGGAATACTCTTGAACCCTGCTCGTGGACTCCAGCTTCTTCCCTTACAGACCTCTTCTATCAATTCTTTCAGATACTGGCCCTCCTTGGTCAGAGAGTTTGCCTTCTCTTTCAGTCTCATTTTTCTTTTGTAACCCTTTACGTTTGCCAGTGAAGGCCTTCTGCTCTGCTCTCTTTCCCTGGCACTGCCTGGTGACCACGATCTTGTATTGTTCATATTTTCTGGTTTCTTATCCAGTTTCTCCTCCTTTTCTCTCCAGGAGGGTTATAAGGTCTGGGAGGGGCAGAGCTATAGGTGTCACCTGGGGATAGCAGCCTCCTATTTGGAGAGCTCGTGGAGGTAGAGGCGCTATGGTAGGTAGAGGCCAGGTAGGACTCGGGGCTCCTACAGATGCCACTGTTGTTACCTGTGAGTGTGCCTTTCTCCTTTACGCACTGACTGATCATGGACATAAGCAGTAGAGTCGGGCTTCCTGTTTCCTTCAGTGATACCCACTTTACTGCTTGGCTTTAAACAAAAGGATGGTCTGGAGTGGAGGACCCTGGGGTAAGATAAAGAGAGTGAAAAGGGAAATCTGGCTGAGTTTTGTTCAGCCTCCTGGGAGATGGCCAGTTGGGTTCACTGGTGGAGAGGAGTCTCCTGGATGAGGGGGAAAACAAGATCGTATGCGTTGTCTTCCAACATGGCCAAAAGAACGCCTGGCATGGTTCCAGGTCATTCGATCCAACAGGGCATCAACAACCTCCTTCAGATCCATTCTCTCCAACATTCAGCCTGTCCCAGAGAAAGCAGCTCCAGGACAGTTGTCTGAGGCATTGGCCAACCCAGTTCAGAATAGAACTTGCCTTAGCCTGGCCTTCGAGACCCCATGAGCTCTGAATTGCATGATTACCTCCAGGTAGTCACCTCAGGGACCTGGCTCTCTTCATTCCCTGTCCCACATCTTGCTGCTCAGGAAGCTGATCTGGGTTACATTCTGGGGCTTTGCTGGGATGAAGGCATGCACTGCATTCTAAGGTGTCTGTGTGGGTTACGACAACGTTGCTGCTGAATACTGTGGAAAGAGCCGCGTCTTCAGCCACTGGGGGTTGCTGTTCTAAGTCTGGCCCCCGCTTACTGTTGTAAAGCCAACATGGCAGGCCTTGCTGCTTCCAATATGGTGACCAAGGACCCTGTGGGAAGGGACCAAAGAAGGCAAGTGCAACCAGAGAGCTCTGCAGCTAAGGCAGGGGGAGTAGAACATGCACACTATTATTCTTGTAGATTTGTTAATTTAATAGAGTAGGAACATAAGTTTCTTCTCTCGCAGTTATGGAGATCAGAATCCTGAGATTGGTTTCACTGGGATAAAGTCAAGGTGTTATCAGGGCAGCTTCTTTCCAGAAGCTCTGAGGAGAAAATCCATTTCTTTGCCTTTTCCAGCTTCTAGCAGTCGTGTGTGGCTTTTGGCTTGTAGCCTCTTCCTCTGTCTTCAAACACATCACCCCAGGCTCTGTTTCCATCATAATATTGTCTTCTCAGACTGGCTCCTCCCACATCATTCTTATAAGAAGCAGTGTGATCACATGGGACCCACCTGGATAATCCAGAATAATCTCCACACTTCAAAATTCATTCTTTCTTTCTTTCTTTCTTTCTTTCTTTCTTTCTTTCTTTCTTTCTTTCTTTCTTTCTTTTTGGTTCTGGGAACTGAAGTCAGGGGCATTCTACCCTTGAACTAGACCACCAGCCCCATTTTATTTTTTTATTTTGAAATAGGGTCTCATTAAGATACTAAGGCTAGCCCATGATCCTCCTGTGTCAGTCTCCCAAGTACTGGGATTACAGGCACGTGCCACCTGTCCGGACTTCAAAATCTTTAATTTAACCACATCTACAAAGTCAAATAAGGCACCAGTCATGGTTTCCAGGAATCATGACATGAAAATATTTGAGGTTCATTATTTACCCTACAACAAGTGCACTGTTGAATAAGCAGTGTTGAGAAAATTAGACATTTGGGGAAAACAAATGATTTATAAATTGTATCAGAGTAAATTCTAGACTGACTAAAGTTGAGGTCAGCAACATTTTCCTGTAAAGAGTCAGTCTCTGTCATAGCTATTCAATTCTGCTACTATAATGCAAATACCCATAGATAACACCTAAACAATAGGCATTGCTGTGATTCAATACATTTTTTATTACAAAAGCAAGTTATGGGCCAGTTTGCTGACCCTGGTTAAAGACAGAAATGTGGGGAGACAAGTAAAAGTACTAAGAAACAAATAAGTAAATGTGAATATAGTCTTTTGTATATGGAGTTTTTTAAGCACAGAATTAAAGAGAGAAATCATAAAAGGAAATGTTTATATATTTTCTATTGCAGAGATCAGAAAATTCCATAAAAATACTGAAAAGTAAAGAACAAACGAGAAAAGAAAGTTACTGATGCTTCTGTCAAGGATGTTACAAAAAGAGTTATAAGGAATAAAATTCAAAATAAGATGAAAAAATTGAAATTGAGAAGACTGTTCCAAAATCCCAGAAGGAGAAGCTTCTGTATGTCTACTACAGGAAAATACCAGCTGTATGTACACAAAACAGAAGCAGTCTATGTGTATTGTCCACCCATGAAGAGGATGTAATAACTCCTGCTTCACAGGGTGTTATGAGAGAGAGAGAGGAAAGAATGGGAATCAGCTTTGAAAACTATAAAGTACCAGGATCCAGGTAAAATCCAATTTTAACAAATTCTGAATATAATACCCAACTCAATGATATTGGCTCCATGAAAGAGCTATTAACAGATTTGTTTTGATGATGCTTATGGAAGAATGCTCTTTGAAGGGAAAAAAATCACAAGATTCCGAATATATAGCTTTCTGTTTACTTCGCAAAGATGAGTTTATTTTGGCACTCAAATGTTAAAAAATATATAAGATTATAAAAATTGGACTGTATTAAACAGCTAATAAACTTAAAGAAGGTTACTACTGGAGACTGGAAAGGGGAAGTAGGAAAACATGGCAGGAGGTATAGGCAGAGATCTACGTCAGATGATGCATGTAGCCATAGTAGAGATTTTGGACTTTATTTTAGGAACAATAGAAAGCTCTGAGAGTCTTGAGCAGCAACATGACATAAACAGTTTCATGCACATAAAAGACCACCGTGGTTCCAGGGCAAAGAATGAATCAGAAGGGGACAAGAACAGAAAAAAGATGAATTAGAAGGCTTACCTGCTAGTCCAGGCACAAGTTGAATGTGTCATAAACTAAAGGGACAATAATGGAGGTGTAAAGCACCTGGGTTCATGAGTTCCCCAAAAAGTACACAAAATTTGGTGAAGAACAAATTATGGGGGGTGACGAGAAGGAGGTGTCAAGAATGACAACCAGGTTTCTGGCTGACATTGCTGGAAAACAACAAACAACATCTCATCCTTCTTAGAATAAAAATGAGGCAATTTTACCCAATCAAAGCTGCACATACTAATTTAATGATAACAAGCATTTATTAAGCAGTTGCTTACTACCTGACATTGTGCTTAGTACCTTATATGCTTTATTTGGCTTAAACCAGATAACATCCCCATGAGAAATGTTTTAGCATCATCTCCAGATGTAGTTAGACTGAAACGCTGAGGAGTTGACTTTCTTGAGGTCTATCTGCCAGTTAGTGCTAGAGATACAATGTGGATCCAGCCAGTCTACTCCCAAAGCCTGAGATCCTACGCATAACCCAGAGGAAGATAGATGAATGAGTATTCCATGGCGGAACAGAGTCAAGCTCATCTCTAACAGGTGCATTCTGACACATCCTAGGGGGAAAAGGAAACTACAGAGATCTTGAGATGGATCTTGGAGCTAGTTATTTTTCTTTAAGAAGCTTTATGTTAAGACAAGAGGCTGATATCTTCCTGGATTGTGGCCAAGAAATCAGTCAGTTAGGGAAAATGGGGTCCACTCTAGCAACTGTGGTGGTTTATTTTATGCATCAACTTGACTAGATTATGGTGTCACCAGACAATTGACCAAACATTATTCTCAGCCTCCATATCACAATTTTTTTGATATGTTTGTGAATGTACATCATGTGCACTAGGGTGCTTCCCCCCCATCACCTTCAGTTAGGTTGCCTTCTTTGCTCATCTAAGGTTTCTCCTTCTTCATCTAGAATCCCTCCTATGACCCACTTTCTCTCTAGCTTCCACATATTAGGGAGAGCATCTGATTTTTAACTTTTTGTCATTGCCAAACTGTGGAACCAGCCAAGATGTCCATGGACAGATGAATGGATTGCAAAACATGTACACAAAGGAATTTTATTCAGCCATAATGTAGAACAAAATGATGTCATTTGCAGGGAAATGGGTGGAACTGGGAAAATTATGTTAAAGACAGCATTTTTCCACAAAGGATATTAGGAAAACTGATTATCCATTTGTAGAAAATTAGAATTAAACTCTAATTTCTCACCCTGTACAAGAATCAACTCAAGATAGATCAAAGACCTAGAAGTTAGACCAGAGGTTTTGTAATTACTAGAAGAAAACATAGGGCCAACTCTCTAATATATAGGCCCTGGTAGAAACTTCCTCAATAGGACACCCAAAGCTCAGGAAATTAAAATGAGAACTAAAAAATAGGATGGCATTACATTTAAAAAGCTTTTGTTCAATCCATCAAGCATCTAAAACATAGACAAGCTGGTTTTTTTTAGTTGCCCATTCTTTCTCATTCTGGTTAGATAACACACCTCTTATTTTAAGAAACATCGTCTTTCACTCTGGAGCATGTATTCCCGGGTGATTGTCCACACCCTTGCTCCAGCCCATCCTTCCTCCTGGCTCACTCTAGCCAATAAGAACAGGACTTCTGTGGTCACAGTAGCTACTTCAAGGACTTAAATGGGGCCAAAGTTATTCCTGAGTCATTTGCTCAAGCCTTCCCTTCAGTTATTCATGAAACAAATATTTCTCAAAAGCCAACTATAAGTACAAGCTCTATTCTAGGCATTTGGGATTTGTTGTAAACTGGCAAGAAAGAAAAAGAAAAGAAACAGGAAAGTCCCTGCCCTCATGATGTCTACATTTTACTGGGAGAGGCAATGGAATAAATACAATAAATATGGTAGCATGCCAAATGTAATCGATTAGACAATCATAAAAGCAAAGGGGAAAGTAGAAGAGGGATGTGAAATGTGAGGGCAGGAATGCTGACGAGCACAGGCGTTCAGGGGCCTTGGGGAGGGAGCTCTTCTCATCAGGAGCCACTGGGACCGTTTCTGCCTCGGCAAGGAAAGAGTTTGACTGAAAGTGAAGCCAACTCTGGGGAAAACAGAACCAAGACTTGTAGAGAAGCAAAGTCTTGATGGTTTCATCAGAGCACCTGGGCTCAGCTGTGCCTCCGGGTTCTCAGTTAGAGGAGGCATCGAATGCCCTTATTTTTGTTTGAATTGGGTCTTCCGTCACTTGCAACCGAAAAAGACCTGACTAATGCCAACGTTTCCAAGTATATATAGAAACTTCAAGTACCTTACAATGTGTTTCTAAGTGGGGATCCTGCTGTACTTGGATTATTGAAGAGCTAGAACTCATTTCTAATTAGCAGTATACATTTACATATAAACACTTAAAATTAAAAGACCTTAAAAACAGCATGTTCACTTAAACATGTTTTTGAAGTTCCTTTAAGTGTGGATTCTACTCTTGATTTAAGGAGCCCTTTCTTATCGATTGTTCCAAGGTCATTATTGCTGAGGTCAATGAGATTTTAGCAGCCTGCCAATGTGCAGAGAACAGCTATATTTGGGGGCCTTTGTGGAGCATTATTAAATAAAAGAAAATTTTTACTTTATTTTTTTGTTAGTGACACTGGTGATATTTTTTGTTGTTGTTGTTGTTAGTAATACTGGTGATATTTTGGAATACATAAAGGCAAAAACCAAGATTTATCCTCTGAAGGAAGAACTCATCATCCAATCACTGGCCAGCTTCCATGCTGAAGTACCACACATCCACCAGTATTAACTCTCTGATTATCATCTGCCAGTGTGCCAGCTGACCAAAACCCCAGGGCTGGGTTGAAACTTGCTTCATTTAAGATGATAGGAAGCAATTAATAGGTTTTAAATTTTTCCCATCCTCCATTCCCTTATTTAATCTTTCTTCTTTCACTACTCTAAGTAACAACAAAACATGGCAAAGAGAGAGAGAGAGAGAGAGAGAGAGAGAGAGAGAGAGAGAGAGAGAGAGAAACTCAAAGAACACAACAAGAAAAGGACAATTCTTCTTCCAATGAATGTATGTCTCTACTGCGTTTTCACATATCTAACAGGTAGATGAGCAGGACTTCTGCTACTGTAGAACATCCCAGGAGAAACCAGGCCTGGACAAAGAGAAAACAAACACCCTACCTTGTAAGGGAGACATAAAAAGTTAGGGAGTAGACTTCTTTTGGGGGCTTATTAAGAGAAGGCTAATGTAACACGGCCATCCTAGCTGCCCCTGGGTCAGACTCCAACCTAGGCTATAAGAATAACAAAAAGAAGAGATCCAAAGGACTGAAAGATCAGGTTGAGTCATCAGTTAATAAACTGCTAGAAAACACTGGAATTTTAGATGTTGGACCCTATCAGAACAAAAGGTTTTAGTAATTTTTTTAACCTCTTCTGAAATTTGATAGGACCTTTCTAGGCTCTAAAGTCTGTACTAAACACTTAATGGGCATTTTCATTTGCCTGCCTCTACACACGTTTTAGTCAGCCTAAATAACAGGTGATTCCAATTGTATATACAGAGTCTATATAATAGCAACTATTGTGACATATCTGAATATTTCTGCCTACACAATTTAGTCACTTTGAGATTTTAGAGACTAAAAGAGCCTAAGATTTCAGTTCAGCTAAGTTAGAGGCCATCTGTGGTTTTCTTTGGTTAGCAACATTTCCCTCTAGGACTGACTACCACATTCCCAAACACATATCCTCACAAAAAAATACAAACACAAACAGGCAAGCACACGCAGGCACACACACCCCACACCTCCCTGGCCAAAGCAGAGTCGCATCTTCTCATGGGGTCTTGCCTTTCTGTCCTTGAAGAGGTGTAGAGGTGAGAAGGTGACTTGAACAGAGAGGATTACAGCGTGCCATCCCCCTGGGAACCACCTGTTGTCCTAGGTAAATCAAGCAGGATTTCATGAGGCCTTCCCTGGTTATTTTTCTTAAAGAACAGAGAGTGCCTTTCTTTCACGGTAGCATGTAGGAGTCCATGGGAAACGAGGAACTGCCGCTGGCCCTACAGAAGCAGCCAGTTAGGAGTAGGAGACAGTGAAGCCTGTGCTTGCAGAGACACCCGAGGTGAGAGTGCCGAGATGGCACTGGGGGCCCTGGGGGCCCTCCTGCAAGGCTAGTCGTCTCCCTGCCTGTCCTGCAGTTTGCTTATAGAGTTCATAAATCCATTTTTTTTCTAAGTTTGTTTGCACTGGGCTTCTGTCCCTTAAAATAAAAAAAATTAAATGTTATAAAGATACATACAAGAAAAAAAATACTGTGTCACAGCTATAATTTATATTCCAGCCCAAGGGAATAACAGACACAGGAAAAAAGTCATAGTCAAGAAGGAGCAGGGGGAAGAGCAGATGTTAAGGATGGGGGAGAGACAGGACTGGGAATAATGGATCAGAGAACAACAACAAACAAACCCAGAGATGTAAAAATGTATTGTTGATAAAGAAAACTGTTAAAAAAAAATGGGCTCTAGGACATCCCATTCAACATCAAAGAACAAACTTTATAGAAATTATTCAAATGTTAATCAGTCCTGGGGAAGTGAGGAATCACGTAAACAGAGGTACCAGACTCTTCAAAAGGATCTGTACACCACAGCTGAAAGGAAGACCTAGTGAAGTCTTTGAATCACAGTTTTGACAGTGGAATTCTTTTTTGTTTTTTCCAGTACTGGGCATTGAACCCAGGAGTACTCTATCACTAAGCTATATCCCTAGCTTTTTTATGTTGTTTTGAAACAGTCTCACTAAATCATCCAGGTTGGCCTCAAACCTGTGATCTTCCAGTCTCAGCCTCCTGAGTTGCTGGAATTTCAGGAATGCACTACTACTCCTGAATCTGGAATCCTTTAAAAAAAAAAAAAATACATAATGGAGAGAAAAAGCAATGAACAATGAATTCATTACTTGAGCAATTTAAGCCTCCATTGCTTGACCCCCCCCCCCCCAGTACTTCACTGTTTGTGGAGCCCTGGAAGGCCCTCCAGGAACCATTTGTATTTTGTGGAACATGATCTAAAAATCATTGAGCAGTAATACACTCCTAATCATGGCCTACTCTACACATACTACACTGTGCTTAAAAATAGATTTATGCTTTTTAGCAACTACAATACTAGAACACAATGCAGTGCTTGTAAAAAGATACTTTTTGAAAGAAAACCGTGTCTAAACTTGCCTCTTTAGATCGCATTTTTCTTATTTATTGCTTCTACATTCATAACAATTGCACCAGTGTTTCCCTCAATCACGCCCCACACACTAGTTTTTCTCAGAAATTTCCATTTATATTTAATGCCTGTATCTTGTAATTTCTGGAAAAGGACAAAGACAGAAGTCCAGTCAAGGCCGTAAGACTGCTTTTCTCCTATGAAACTGTCAGCCAAATTTCTCAGGGAGGAACTGGAAATGAAATGAGAGACATTGATAAATTTCCCTGCCGAACAATCAATAAAAGTCCCCACCATCCTGCTCAGACTCCCACTGTGGAAGCACGAGCCGTAATTACATTGTCAAAAATTCAAGTTGCCGAGGCCGACAGCGACCCCCTAGAAACGTGACAAGTGATTGGCATTCCACGCGGGGTGGTGCAGCGGGATTGGCAGACGCGGCGGCCAAGGCAAGAGTGAAATTTCTTTCTTGACTACAAGCACCTAAAGCCCAGATCTCCACTCTGGAGGACTCCGGCGACCCTCTCCTCATACTAACGTATCAAAGTGAGCAGGAGGCAGCGCTTACTAAATAATCTGAACTCCACCCAAGATTTAGAGCATGCTCTGTCCCTGTCCAGCCCTAAACAGACAGGAAAAGGAAGGCAGCACTGTGGGAGGATGAGTGCATGTGCAGATATGGTGTGCGTGAGTGTAAAACGTGGGAGCTTTTTTACACATTAAGAGAAAGACACGAAGCCGGGCGTGGTGGCACACGCTTGTAATCCCAGCATTTGGGAGGCTGAGACCGGAGGATTCGGGTTCTCGGCCAGCCTCAGCTACCTAGTGAGGCATAGCGCAACTTAGTGAGACCCTGTTTCAAAATAAAGAATACAAAATAGGGCTGGGGGTATAGCTCGGAGGTAGAATGCCCCTGAGTTCAATCCCTAGTACCTGCAAAAAACAAAAGAGAGAGAGAGAGAAAGACATGGGACATGCATGCTTTCAACTCCAGCCTTCCTTGTGATAGCTGAACAGAAGAACCTGTTTGCTTAGCAGTTTTAATCTATAATAACAATCAGCTAAAGCAAAGGGTGATAATGAAGAACCCAAAGGGGGCAGGAGGTGCAGAGAGTGATATGCCTGACAGGCAGACCCATCTGGGGGATGCTGTATTATCAGGCTGTAGTTCAATTAGAACCCATCAGTCAGTCCCTTACTGCTGGATGTTAGGAATCAGGCCTGCAAAGGGTCTCATTTGCTGGGAAGAGTCCTGCTTCTCACTGTGCTAGGGCCATGCGAGTGGTTTCCAAGAACTGAACTGTAACCCCACCCAGGGACAGTGGCTGTCCTGGGCTGGGCAGCAGTTGTACCATGAGAGATTAGAATCGGAAGGTGTCCACTGGCTGCTGGGAACAGAACAGAAGGAGCCTGGTTGTTGACTCATGGCCTCTGAGGCTAAACTCGCTGATGCAAAGAGATAGGCACAAAAATTAATAAGGATGGAAATCGCTAGTCAGGCAGGCTGTATGCCAAATTTTGAAATAAAAGCCTATGCTCCCTCAGCATTTCCTTACCCCTAAATTGGCACTGGGTTCCCCGTGCCAATTTCAGGAGCAGAAAAAGAATATAACCAAAATAGTAATAACCAGCATTGCTTTTGAGTTATCATGTGCTGCATACTCCAAAATATTTCATGAGCAGTAAGAATGAGGTAGAAACTATGTTCTCCTGGTTTTATAGAGATTAATTTGTCTGAGGTCATAGCTGATTAGCAGCAGAACTGAGCCAATTTTTGATTTCATAACTGCCAACCACTAAAATCAGTAAATCTCCAATCAGGCAGCCAGAGGCCAGTTGAATCAAATCAAATGAGGGTCGCATTGAATGCACGCTCCTGGGCTCCACCGCAGGCCCAAGGAGTCACACTCTGGAGATGAGACCCAGAAATCTAGAACTATAAATTCTCTCTAGAAGAGTCTTTTGTGTACCTAGCAATAGTGAATCTCCGCATTATATTTTTCTGGGAAGCTGAGTAAATGCTGGGTCATTGGGGATTTTCTGGGTACAAAGCAGTGAATCAAGTTGCTTGCTGCTTTGCATATTTGACAGCAAAAGAAAATTAGTTCTTCTCTAAAGCCTCAGTGTCATCAGACCCACCTTTGGCCCTGGGAAAAGGCCAGCGAAATTACGTAACGATTTTAACCACAATCTACCACCAAGCCAGAGGGGAAATGTGTTTGAGACCTCAGAGGGTGAGGCAGAGGTGGCGGGAGAGAATCGACAGGCTGCACATGTGCCTGGGATTCTCCAATAGATACACCATAGGGAGAATCCCTCCAACCCTAATTGCCACGCTCTTTTCTACACAACATCTCCTTCAATGAATGAGATGTGGCAGCCCAACATCAGAGAGGAAATGCTTGAATTCACTGTGTTCAATGTGCAAGCTCTGTGTCTCTCGAGAGATCCTGGTCACCCCTATGTGAAAAGTACTGTGGAAAATGGGAGAAACAGTTGTTAATGGCAGCCTAATCAGAAAACAGGAAAGAAGAGAAGATGGGCAGAAAGAAGAAGAGAGAAGATGGGGATAAAGAAAAAGAAACAGGAAGGGAAAGAGGCTGAGTGTGGTGGCACATGCCTGTAATTCTAGAACTTGGGAGGCTGAGACAGGAGAATGGCAGGTTTGCGACCAGCCTTAGCAACTTGGCGAGACTCTCAGCAACTTAGTGAGACCCTGTTTCCAACCAAAACCAAAAAATTAAAAGGAATGGGGATGTAGCTCAGAGGTAGAATGCCCTTGGGTTCAATCCCCAACACTAAAAACAAACAAAACAAAAAAGGAGAGAGGAAAAAGAGGAGGGAGAAATGGAGATGAAAGGAACAGAAGGAAAGGAAGTCTCACTCTCGAAATCCAGTAACATCACACAACTAGAGTGGCAATATTTTTTTCTAACTTTCCAGACTTTCAAAACATATTAGAAGTATCTAACTTGATTTAATTGTATCATATTGACTGTAAACAACAGCATTAGAGATTTCCTTGACATATGCTTAATCACAAAGATTTATAAGCACAGGGTACATTCAAAATATAGGTACTATAAAGGTATAGAATGAACTCCTTCAGCGTGGTGGCGCACGCTTGTAATCCCAGCATTCGGGAGGCTGAGACCGGAGGATCCGGGTTCGCGGCCAGCCTCAGCTGCCTAGTGAGGCACTCCGCAACTTAGTGAAACTCAGTTTCAAAATAAAGAGTAAAAAAAAATAGGGCTGGGGGTGTAGCTCGGAGGTAGAATGCCTCTGAGTTCAATCCCCAGTACCGCAAAAAAAAAAAAAAAAAAAAAAAAAAGAATGAACTCCTTCATTGATCCTTCATACTTTAACATGAAAATAAGAAGTTGGAATGAAAGAGGTAGAGTAATTACATTAGAAGAGTTTTCAGTCTTCCTCCTTTGAAATCCAATTTCTAGCAAGAGTTGTACAGTCAATATCATGTAAGGCAGTCTCAAACGTGAGGACCCTCAGATCCTTTGGCTGGGCCACACCTTCTTCTGCTGTATTTTTTCAGTGATAAACAGCAGCACATTGGGTTGGTGCCCTAAGTGAGCACTGAACTAGAGCAAACTTTTCAAGACCATGGCTAATGTGTGAATACAGAGAAGACACTCATGGATCCTGAGCTACAAGATCAATGTAAGTACTTGCAAATTTTGAATTTCTGCCCAGACAGTTACAGGTTTCTAAAAAAAAAAAAAAAAAAAAAAAAAAAATTGTGTCTAGCACACTGGCTGGCCCAAGGTCAACAATTAATAAATACTTAAGAGAAAGATCTTGCTTCCTTTCATAGTAAGACTAAAAAGGTCGAAGACTATTTTTTTCTTAGTCACTGAGTGAGACCCACCATTTGTAATGGAGCCTGGGCAGAGAAAAATGCCAGATTCCTCAGCACAGCTACAACCCCACATCTAGAACAATTATGCTACTATAGGTGGGTTTTATTTTGTTACACATATGGGGAAATGCCAATGGAGATAACATTCTGTTTTATGGAGATCAGACCATGATCTGGAGCCCATATTTTTTTTTATCTGCCATTGATTTATGCTATGCAATCAAAAGTATGGAAGAACCCACCAAAATATACTTAACACTCATCATTTTATTTTTATGTTTTCTAGTTGATGCTAACTATTACCCTGGTACTTAGTGATTTCCTGAATTTTAAGGAGGAAAAATTTTCCATGTTATAAAATGGAATAAGGTGATTCAAAGGCAAATAAACTTGAAGCAGAAACATACTGTAGCACAACCCCTGCTTTCTCCTAGAATCAACAACAAGGATTCTAAGTACAACTGTAACTGTACTCTGTTCACAAAGTGGTGATGGAAAGGGAAGCAGCTCAACAAAGAACAAAATGAAGCTGTCTTGATTTGGTTTGTGACAACAGGATATTGCATGTCTCTAGAGAAGCATCAGTGTGTGCTAAACAATTGTCTCAGTTGGTACACTGCAGATACAAATGCAAATCTCAGTAGCTTAGAGCAATAAATTTTATTCCTCATCTGCACATATGACAACAGTCATCAGCTTTGCTCTACAATCAGACCTGCTTCACTTAGGTCCCCAAGCTGGAAGACCTGCCCCAATCTGGAACAGGTTACTCTTGTTCAAGTTGAGAAGAGGCAAATGGCTAAAGCATCACGATAGCTCTTAAAACTTCCACGTGGCCATGCAGTACACTCTTCCTGCCCACAGTCCTACAGCTACAAATCTATGGCTAAGAGCACACTCAGTGAAGCAGGGAGGTATTAAGGTCACACAAAGACCCTGAGAGTCACCTGAGGGTGGGCACAGGGTCCAGTCCTCTTCTAGGAAGGGGAGTAAATGATTGGGAACCACAGTATACTCGATGTTTTGGTTAGAACTTAGAATATCCCCCATACCTGACTGAAACAAAGCAGCCATGTTGGAGGTGGCGTTTGGTTGAGGAGGGGTCCCTGAGGGTATGGCCTTAGAGATTATATATGGTTCCTCCTTCCCCTCTTCCTCCTCCTCCTCCTCCTCCTCCTCCTCCTCCTCCTCC
>PVLC010000133.1:210594-284492 GCA_004027655.1 Graphiurus murinus | reverse complement strand
AAACTGTGAACAAGTAAATCTTTCCTCTAAGTTGTGTGGTAAGGATTTGGGGTGGGGTTTTTACTTATTATTTATTTTTTTATTATAGCAGTGTGAGTGTTGACTACTACAGTAATCATAATATTTTTATGATTTAAGGAAATGGTGTCATACTCTAATTGACCTGATGCTTCAGCAACTAATACCTAGAAGTTTGGAAACAGTTTTGTTTCTGTTGTCTGTGGCCCACACACCGGTTAGGCACAGCCTTATTCCATTGCCTCCAGTCAGTTGCCTTACTCACCATGCAGGGAAAGAGTTCCATTCCTCACAGCCAAGAACTTGACCCCATAAGGAAAGAAGGGGGTAGAGTAGGAACTCCCATAGAGTTTGATCTGAGCTTTTCCTTGGAAGGGCTTGTCCTTGGATCCAATCCGGAGTTCTCCACCATCAGAAACAAGGATGGAATGGGCCCTCAGCTCAATGGGTCCTGAATCCATGAAAATCAACTTGCCCCCTAATGGACAAAGAGAAAACTGTCAGTCCCTGGGAGAAGTTTCACCCAGGGTTTGGGAATTTTGTTGTGTTTTTGTGGTACCAAGGATGAAACCCTGCGCCATTCTATCACTGAAGCACATTCCCAGTCTTTTATTTTTTATACTGAGCCCTGGTCTTTCTAAGTTGCTGAGGCTGGTCTAGAACTTGCCATCCTCCTGCTTCAGTCTCCCGAGTAGCTAGTATTATAGGCATATGACACCACACCCATCTTCTTATCCCATTTTAATTCTTACAGTGTCTGATGAAATCCTCTTCATTTATACACTTCTCCTGGGACTTAGACTTATTTTATTTTGCATTTTCTTCTGGAAGCATAATAGGGTGTGTATCAGTCAAAATATGCCAAAATTATAAAAACTATGATAAAACGAAGTTCAATGGTGGATAACATCATGGCATTTGTAGCATTTTTAGTTGGCCAGCATCCCTCATACTTTCTTTTGATAGCAGACCCTAACTTCCTTGAAGGGTCTACCCCTAGTGAAGAGAACTGAGGGGAAATGCCAGTCCTGACCTCTTGTCCTATCATTTCCTGAAGCCCCAAATGGATTGGAGAGCAAAAGGGAAGAAAAGACAAGAAATGTTGAGATCCTAATTCCAGTAGTGGTATTCTGAATAGCTGAGAGAAGCTCCTGCTTCTGAGACCCCCACACCTGTCACCTTCCCCTACCCACAATTCCCTGGTTCCTATTTATCTCTATGCCTGGTTTCCAGACTGATTTCCATTGATTCAGTAATTTACCCAATGCCCTCCCAATAAACTTCCCTTTTTAAAGAAATGTTGACTTCCGTTATTTACAACCAAATAACCTTAATTGATTCAGAGACCATTCTGCTCTAACGCCCAATTTTTTGTAATATACACATATGATCTTAAAAGAAAATTATCTTATGAGAGTAAATAATTAAATATTGAATGAATATCTTCATTTAGTATCTTTTAGTATCTTTCTTTAACAGGATTTAGAGTGTTTACATTTCACACAAAATTTTCCCAATAATTTTGGAAGTATGAAAGTATCTCATATAAACACTTTGGCCTGAATGAGCTATAACATCTGTCTCCTTGCTGTAAGTGGTTTGCAAAAGCACTGGACTAGACTTTTCTGTAACAAAAATGGTCAGAGTTATGACTCTATGTTGGAAATACCAGAGGTCTACTTCTGCAAACCTTGTAACAGCTTCCCATCTTGCTTAGTGTAACTGTTAAAGTCTTTATATTGGGCTGCAAAGGCCCCTCATGATTTGCCAGCCATCTCCAACACTTCTCCCACATCATCTTTTAAAATTTACCCTTTCACTCTTCTGCTCTGTTATGGTTTGAATGCAGTTTGTCCTCCCAAACTCAGGCAAGAGTTTACTCTTTGAAATCGTACATTAGTGGCATAAAGAGAGTGGAAACTTAGTTCAATGTTGGTGCTTAGAAGTCGGGCCTTTGGAAAGTGCTTAGATTGGATTAGGTCCTTCAAGTGGAGCCCCTATGATGGATTCTTGCTTTAAGGAGAAAAAGAGACCACACAGAGATAGGCACATGCTCCCTTCATAATGAAATGCAGTTCAAGAGGTGGAGGGAGGGAAGAGACTTGGAAAACCTTGTACCATGTTGTTTGGATATCCAGCCCTAAGAATTGGGCCAAAATAAACCTCTTTTCTTTATGAAGGTAGCCTGCCACTGGAATTTCATTATAGTAACAAAAAGCTGATTAATATATACTCCAAACACATTGGTCTGCCTATTTGTTTTCACACAGGCCTCAAAAACCTAAGTGTATGCCTTTCCTTTATTTAGAATGCTCTTTTGCTTGATATTCATGCGTGTCTCTGACCCTTCTTTGTGTTTAAATTTGACTTCTCACTGAAGCTTTCTATGTGTGTGCGTTGGGGGGAGGGTAACTGAGATTGAACCCAGAGGCATTCTACCTTCAAGCTATACCCTCAGCCTAATTTTATTTCTTATTTGGAAACAGGGTCTCACTAGGTTGATGAGAGTCTCACTACTTGTTGAGGCTGTCCTTGAACCTGTGATCCTCCTGTTTCAGCCTCCCAAGTACTGGGATTACAGGTGTATGCCACCACAACTGGCCTCACTGAGGCTTTCTAAATAAAATAGCATGCCCAAGCCCCTTATCAAATGTATTTTTCTTCATAACATTTGACATCAGATATATCATACAATTACATGTTTATTTTCTGTTCTCTCTCCATTTGAATTCATGCTTCATGTGGGCAAGTATGTTTTGCTCACTTACAAATTCCTAGTGTTTAGAGTAGAAACCAGTAGGTAGTTTGGCACTCGATACATAATTTTATGATTGTATCTTTTTAGAGAATCTGATGTAAATACCTGATTTCCTTAGGTATAAACACATACACATAATATCCCACTATCTCAAAAAGGATGCTGCTATTACATTTAATCTATAAGGTCATACATTGTCTCAATGACCTAAAGGTAGGCAAAGGATGTGGGGAAATCAAGGCATTAGAAAATGCTCAAAAGGCAGATTCTGCTGGTATAGAAGGATCTTGGTGAGGGGCTATAGACAGCAAAGACTCTTTGAAGACCTGCTAAATTTAGTCCTACGTCCAGTGTCCCAAATTACCAAGTTGAACTGTTGCTACTTTCCAGAAATAACAACTGGAAGTAGTTAAACATGCACGGGAGGAATGAGAGAGGAGGAAAAGGCTAAGGTGCCTGAAGTTATTTTTATTTACCTCCTCTTAGAGCAGAGATAACGATCAATAAATGCTGACCAAGAGTCCAGTGCAGAGGTCACTTCTTCCCTGACCTTCTGTTCTAAAATTCTCCTCTTCAGCGTTCCTTGGCTCTCCTCATCAAGACTTCTAATCTTCAGTCCCGAAGCCCAAGTCACACACCATCAACAACAGTCACAGGATTATTGATTTACGTAGACTAGACCCCTTGGGCCCCTTTCTGTTCAGCCACAATTTAGAACACCACACGCCATTTAGGTATCTAGTTTCTCCACCTACAAAACGTGTATGGTCAGAGTTCCTTCTTCAGAACAATGGCGAGATTCATTAAAAGGATACTTGTAGGTCCCTGGTCGAAGGTCAGAGAGTTGCTGGACGCTGGCTGTAGGGACGCCTGCAACACCCGCACTCACCATTCCCTCTTCCCCCTGCTGTTGCTACAGCCTGTCCACTTTCCCCAATTGCCCCTCACTGAGACAGTACTAGGCCATCGACCTCCCAGATCTCAGTGTGCCTAGGCCTGACTCCTTTGGGACTATGTCACATAAATCACACTGCAAACTGTCTAGGAAGTAAGGGGGCTCTCCTCGGGAAATCGATGGGCTGGGTGCCGGAGCAGGAGCTCTCTGCCTACCAGACTTCCGTGGATTCCACTAGCAGTTTACTTGAGTTTTCCCTTCTACTGTCATCGCACCTAGGAATGTTGGCAAGAAGCATGAATCCCACTGAGAACAAAGAGGAAGAATGTGGCTTGTGCTTGGTACATTTATGTCAACTAAAACTTTTTCACTCACAGCCGCATGTCATCAATGTCTAAATAATTATGTTCCAGTGGTGGGCCATGGATCTGCATGGCAGCACTCTCCACCGTAGAGTCTGAACTGACCTCAGTGAGCAAGTGGCAAAGGTCAGGTACAGTCCGAGGTTCTTGTCCTGGCTCTGCTGTAAACCCCACAGCGTTGCTGGGCTTCAGATTACGCTGTGACCGTCTGTTTTCTCCCTAGCAGGCGGAGGGTAGAATCGTGCACTCAGGCTCCCTCCAACATAAGAACATTTGACGTCCATATCTTTAAGAAAGCAGTCAGATATGCTTTTGACACTAACAGAAACACGAAGCTAGTGCTTTCCTGACAATGATCTGAGAATTTCACTTAAGAAAGATACCCGCATGGTCAGGAATTCAAATAAGACCACGGGAAGACAAGGGACCCAACATAGACACTACCATGTGCCAGAATGTTTCGATATTTTGTCTGAAATGACCTTCCAAACCAGTTCAAGAGGTCAGCATCCCACACTGTATTTCCCAGAGCAGGACACAGGCTTAGTGAGGCCCATACCTCTTTCAGCCCGGAAGAGGCTGAGTCAACCACTGGAACCTAGGGCCACCTGACAGAAAAGCGCATATTTTATCCATTTCCACAAATCCTCCCTAGTAGCTTTTTCATTAATTAAGGTTGTTTTCAGAGTTGCATTTAAGGAAAAACATGTGTTAACCTAAGTAAGTTTGCCTATGGCTTGTTTATATATGGTTTATTTTAATTTTGTTAATAGAGATACACCTCGCCTCCTTCCAAAAAGGATTTGAAGCAGATTACAGGGATTAGTGGGTAAATACATAAACCTGGGCTTTGTCCCTTGTACCATTAAGCAGAATATTAAATACATTGAAACAAATTGGTAGAAATTTCGAAACATCGTTTGCTGATAGGAACCAATAATGGTGCTAATGAAGGGAGAAGTGCTCAGCTCAAAGAAAATGAATGATTTATGTTACAGAGGGTGTTATAACTAGGACTAATGTGAACATCATTAACCTCCACTAAAAAGCATCTCCTCGTCACTTTATCAGTGGCAAATATAAATACATCTAGGTATATTAAGAAGAGAGTTTAGCTGAGCATGGTGGCACACACCTATAATCCCAGAGCTTGGTAGGTTGAGACAGGAGGATTGCAGGTTCAAAGCCAGTCTCAGCAATTAAGACTCTCAGCAACTTAAGAAGACCCTGTTTCAAAATAAAAACCAAAAGGGCTTGGAGTGTAGCTCAGAAGTAGAATGCCCCTAGGTTCAATCCCCAGTACCAAAAAAAATAAAAAAGAAGAGAGTTTAATGAGGAAGTTAGCTATTTTGGACTGAAGTAATTATAAATTATAACCAAAGTGAAAGCTTCTTTGTGTGAAAGAATGTAAAGTACGTATTTAATCTCACTCTATGCTAAGGCCTCAAGATTTCCACCCTCACACTTTATTAGCTTAAAATAAATATACAGTGGGCTGCTTCACAAGACAGTTATTTGAACACGGGAGGACAGTGGGGGAACTTTATTTCTTCACTTTATAGAGCTTGACCCCATTTCTGAAAGGTAAAATAAAGAGCAGGGCTGAAATCAGCCTTTGGCTGTGACCCTTAAATTGCTTGTTATGACTTTCATGAAAGCTGACTATGTCCCACCAATGACCTTGGGTAATTTTATAAAAATCAATCAACCATCATTATTGTTACTTCCCCTCTAAAATAAATAAATGAACACAACTTTTTACATGTAATCACTTCTTTCCATTTAACGTCTCTTTTATTTCTTTTAAAGGGAAGTAAAACAGACTTTTAGCGGCTAGCTAATGTGTGCAAAGTACATCAAAACCTACTTGTGGCTAACCCTACAATTAACCATCCGCGCTGTAATGACCAAAAAATAATTTGTCGTGCTTTTTTTCTTAAGAAAATAAATGTACTGTTCTATTTCCCCTTACAGAAAAATTAGAGTGTAAGTATTTTACCATACAATAATACTTTTCAAAGGAGCCGGCTATCCCTGCTGTCTTCACATCTTTCCTTTTACCCTCTTTTGAACCCTCCCCAGCCAGGCCTTTGACCGACTTCTCCACCAACACTGTTGCCATCAAGGTTGCAAATGGCAACCATGTTGGTGAACCCCAGTGCTCCCCTTCCTGAGTGGCCAGCAGCATGTGACATTCTTGGCCACTTCTTTCTTGGAACTCTTCTCCTTTATCTACCCAGCACTGTATCTTCCTGGTTTTTCTTCCACCTCCCAGGCAGCCCCTTCTCAGCCCCTTGCATCTGATTTCTCCAATCATTCCAACCAACCACCCTCGTCATGTCCCAGGACACAGTGCTCTGGCTACTTTTCTTATCACACCATGTATACCACCTTGGTTTTCTCATCTTTTCTCAAGGTTTTAAGCATCACCATTGTGGTGGTGTTTAATCAATGCTAATTGATGACTCCAAAATTTCTACCTTCAAACCTGACCTCTGCCCTCAGCTCAAGCTTCATCCTCCCAAATGCCTACCCAGCATCACTGCTTGGATGGCTTCTGGGCTTCTCAACTTGGCGTACTCAAAACTTGAGTGTCTCCTTGGCCTCACAGACCTTCTTACTTCATTAATGGTCAACTCCATCCTCCCAGTTGCTCAGACTCAAAATTACAGTCAACTTCCATTCTCTATTCTCACCCCACAACCAGTGCCTCAAGAAATTTTATGTCTTCCACCTTCAGAATATCCCCATAATTCAACCACTTTTTACCACCTCCAGATATACTTCTGAGGTCTACAGCATTCTCATCTCATCCCTAGATTACTTTTTTTTTTTTTTTTTTTTTTTTTTTTGCTACTAGAGATCGAACTCAGGGCTCTTCTACCTTTGAGCTGAACTCCCAGCCCTTTTGTATTTTAAAACAGGGAACAGGGTCTCAGTAAGTTGCTGAGGCTGGCCTCAAACCTGCAACTCTCTTGCCTTCTGAGTACTGGCCATGTGCCACCATGCCTGACTCTTAAATCAGCTTCCTGCTTCTGTTCTTACCTCTTCTCAGTGTCAGCTATCAAAATAGCATTGTTGATGGGTTTTCTTTTTGAGTACACCATATTACATCACCTTTGTGCCCCAAATCCTCCAGTGGCTTAAATCCTACCAAAATCAAAGCTTATCAAAGGGTTGCCCTTCTCTGGCCCCTTCTCCACCCCTTGCTCACAATACTCCTGCTACAATACTTCTTGCTACCCCTGAATCAGTGGCTGCCCTCACTGTGTGTGAACTCTCCCAGCCACCCCTCCCCAGTATGGTTCCCTACCCACCTTTCTTACTGCATTTTAGTCTGCTGATACTAAGAAACACTAAAAAAAATTCTAATTTACTTATCTACATACTATTTCCTTATAGAAAATAAATACCACATAATCAGGATTTTGATTTACTTTGTTCACCGCCATAGTCCCTGAGCTTAGATCAGTTCTTGACATAGGGGTAAGACATCACTCAACATTTGTCAAAGAAACAGGAGTTGGAGCTATGGAAGTAAATGAAGTCTCCCAGAGAGGAGGCACAGAAAGAGAACCGAAGAGAGATAAGGAAAGAAAACCATCAAGAATCACATTTAAAGATGAGAATGAGGAGAAGTGCAAGATTCTTGAGAGTGGGTAAAAGAAGCAGATGAATTAGAAGAAGAATTAGGAGCCGAGTGTGATGGTGCATACTTGTAATACCAGTACTTGGAGCCCAAAACAGGAGAATCAAAAATTCGAGGACAGTCTCAGTAAGTAGTGAGATTCTCAGCAACCTAACGAGACCTTTTTTCCAAATAAGAAATAAAATTGGGCTGGGGGTGTTAGAGTGCCTTTGTAGAATGTCTCTGGGTTTAATTCCCAGTACCACAAAAAGAGGGAGAAGGAGAAGGAGTAGAAGAAGAATTGAAAGGCTGTAGAGACACAGGCTCAAGGAAAAGTTTTAAGTGTTGTGAAGGTGGTAATGAGGGCATCAACCCTTTAATTTCATTTTTAGGAGGATCAGGGGAGAAAGGGTGCTGAGCCAGAGTATACTGGGTGAGGAAGTGGATGCCAAGTAATAAAGTGAACCCAGGAAGAGCGATTCCATCCATAAGCAGAGAATGGGGAGAGGCAAAGAGAGGCAAGACCCAAACAGGAATGTGTGAACCCTAGTTCATCAGTTAATCCATATCACCAAAGAGAACGTGTTTACTTAAAGCTTGGACTACTTAAATTTTGAGATGTAAACCATCCTATTTATTCACCTACATTGACTAACCTCCATTTCGTTTTCTTTTTTTTTTTCCTTAAAAATTTTAGTAGCCTCTATCTAATAACTTTTGCATTGTTCAATAGTCAAATAAAGAGACAGGGGAACCTGTGGGATTTCTTTGCCCTGGGAGTTACAGATAATCATCCATTCAGGGTGGACAGGTCCCGCTCTGCCCGTGTAAGGAGTACGGGCAGAGTGACCTGGGCAGAGTTGGGTTGCATCACTGTACCCTACTGCACTGTACTGCTTTGGAATGGGAGCCAGGAGGAGGTGAGGAAGGGAATAGAAGAGCAGCATTTAGGGAAGGCAGCCACATCCTGGAGCCTGCATCCTGACAGGGATGCGCAGTTTCCTTTGTTGGCAAGATCCGGATTAGACTTGTGCCTGGTCCACTGGAGCAGAGCCTGGGAAGCCTTCGAGGTGGGCTTGTCCCTAGCCAGAGAGGCGGAAAATCAATTTGGCTGGCAAACGAGAGCCCCCAAGAGCTCAGTCCACGCTCCATAATCCTATCCACTAGCAGCTCAGGAAATAGATGCCTGAGCTCTCATATTCATGGGGGATGTGAGGCATAAATCAGGCTTTAAGGATTGGGGGCAAAGGGAATGGACTCTCTGGCTGGGTACTAATTAATCAAGCACAGAACACCTAAACCTAGCAACCTGGGACGGGGCCATGCACACACAGGCAGGCAAAGGCTGCAGCTGCTGTGTTTCCCATTTCTTTTTCATTTCAATTAAAACAGATATCGGACGGAATTTTCCCCTTTAGCTGATGTTGCTTATGCATCCCCCTGTTCTTCCTTTAATTAAAAAACATGCTTATTGCAATACTTGCCAGAATCACTTTAACGGTATTTTAATTGTAATGTCTCTGCCTGATTAAAAAAAGAAAATATGAACAAAGTGTTTGCAAAAATGTTCTCAGAATGCAGGAAAAGAACCATGTACCTCCCTGGAATAGATGCCACATACTAATTCTTTAATTATCCTGTATTGCAGTCAAATGGGCAATGTAGAGGTAAAATACATACATATATATCTGAAATAAAATCACTGACTTAGAGCTGTGAACAATAGCAGGGAGAAATAGTTTAAATCAGCTCAGATTTCCCTAGTAGGATAGAGAACCACATCTAACTAAAAATGCTCTGCTCAGGATAAACCCATCCAATGTGGCCAGCTTACTTTCCGCTGTTCTTTGCAAAGGGTTGCATAGTCTTCAGAAGAATAGCTCCACATGCTAATTGCCTGATAGTGCTGATCCTTCTGCGAGGTTCTCTTTATTGTTTCAAGCTAGTAGCTCTCAGATTGGAGCATGCATCTGAATCATCTGGAAATCTTAAAATGCTGATTGAGGGGCTTCATCCCCAGAGCAAATTTGCTGTGAGGCCTAATTGTTTGCATTTCCTACAAGTACCCAGGTGATGCTGATGTTGTGGGTTGGGGAAAATATGTTGAAATCCGTAGGTGCTCATATATTACTATAGGCAAATGAAGTGGTTGGTCACTCTACAGAAGAGGTGTCCATGATCTTGTGATATTCGCTATCATCTAAAACAGGCTGAGAAATATAAGCCTAGTAATATAGCTTAAATTCTTTTAGTCATTCAATCAACCATCTTCCAGTCCCTCTGCCAGCTGATGAAATAAAAATGTAAAAACATAGAGTTTCCACTTCCAGAAAGTGACGTTTAACTGCTTCAGGTATATGAAAATACCATCATTTTAGTGAACTGACCTACTTTACAGATAACTAAGAGAAAAGATAAAGGTTATTGATCCTCAACTTCCTTTCTATTGCCAGAAAACCATTATATTCTTTTACTAATAATGCTTGTATTTTAGTGCTCAAGGACCTCAGCTATCCCATGAGTTTCTAAAAAGTCACTTAAGACCAGAAAGAAAGTGATTTTTAAAGACAATAAAGAGAAAAAAATGTCTTTTCCCCAAGTCTGTACCAAGCAGATGAAAATCTCCCTGGCTAACAAATTCATTTGAATAATCGTCTTCCTTCTTTTTATCAAAATTCCTTTAGCTTTGACCCAATCTCATCTCTGGCCAGCCTGCTATTTGATACATTTTTCTGAGCAACCTCTTTATTCAAAAGATTGCAATTATAAATGTTCTCTGAATATTGCAAAATTTATTTGACCATAGTATAAAAGTATTAGAAATGAAAGCCTAGTTATTTCTTACAGTCATTTTATAAACAAGAATATTCTACCTTTAACCTGGCCCCAGGAATCTCATACAGTACATGAGAAGCAATAATAATGAAATGCTCTGTCTCCAACATATTTTCATCTGCATAAGAATCCCAGATACACAAGTATCCCAGATTCCTAGCTCCATTCTCATTCTGGATAAATAGGATCTAGGGATCATTAATCAACAAATGAGGTAGAGAGGTAAGGAGAAACCAAGTCCTGAAGGACTCCGTAAGCCATGTTATGTTTAGACTTGAACTTCGGGGCTAATGGAAAGCCAGTGAAGGGTTTTAAGTAAGGAAGTTTGAAACATTTATCTTTCATTACTGAAAATATTATAGCTTGTGTGCTAGGAAGGAACTGGTCCCTTTTGGTAGCATTTTTCATATTATAATATCCAAGTTGTCAAGACATGAACCTGTAAATTGTTAAATATCTATCTATCTGTCTGTCTGCCTATTGAAAGCATGTCTTTTCTCATTGCAATGGCTTATCTTTCATTTAAGGCTAATCAAGTGTGTCTGGGACTGTTCTCTGGAGGTAAATAATGTAAGTCATTGTCTGATTGGGATAAATAAGGGGTTTCAGAGCCCAGTGTCCCCCACATTAAAAAGCCTTTGTCTGTGATCTCCTGATAGACAAATAGTAAATGAAATTGGACACTGTCTGGACTAATCTACTATCATTTGAAGGTACCAGGAAGGACTATGATTATAGAGAAATTCACAACTAACATGAATCAGTCTCTTCAGGCTGGAAGCTCATTCATTAGTTCATTCATTCAACAATTATTTCAGTACCTGTTTCATGCCTGAGGACTTAATGGTGCTGGGAATATAAAGGTGAGCAAAACCAGATCTGGCTTCTGCCTTCTTAAACTTAGAGCCTAAATCTCTATAAGCTTCCTCAAAGGTGAAGGGAAGAAAAAACCCGACCCTAATGTTAAATTTTTGAACAATTGAATATGAAAATAAATCAAGTTCTTAGCCAATTAAAAATACTATCAATAGTCCATTGAACTTTATAGACAAGTCCCCCCATAAAATACATGATGCCAACTTGTCACCCAGAAACACCCATCACATAAAGACAAACAAGATAAAGAGAGTTAAGAGTTAGATTTCAAAAACCACTCACGTTAGCCGGGTGCAGGGGTGCACACTTGGAATCCCAGTACTTGGAAGGGTGAAACAAGAGGATCACAAGTTAGAGGCCAGCCTGGGCAGCTTAGTGAGATGGTGTCTCAAAGTAAAGAGAAAATATACTTAAAAGGGGCTGAGAGTAGGCGGGTGTAGTGGTACACGCTTGTAATCCCAGCATTTGGGAGGCTGAGACCAGAGGATCCAGGTTCACGGCCAGTCTCAGCTACCTAGTGAGGCACTCCACAACTTAGTGAGACCCTGTTTCAAAATAAAGAATAAGCCGGGCGTGGTGGCGCACGCTTGTAATCTCAGCATTTGGGAGGCTGAGACCGGAGGATCGGGGTTTGCGGCCAGCCTCAGCTACCTAGTGAGGCACTCCGCAACTTAGTGAGACTCAGTTTCAAAATAAAGAATAAAAAAATAGGGCTGGGGGTATAGCTCGGGGGTAGAATTCCCCTGGGTTCAATCCCCAGTACCGAAAAAAAAAAAAAAAAAAAAACCCTAAAAAATAAATAAAGAATAAAAAATAGGGCTGGGGGAATAGCTCGGAGGTAGAATGCCCCTGAGTTCAATCCCCAGTAGAGCAAAAAAAAGGGGGGTAGGGGTCTGGGAGTAAGGCTCAGTAATAGAATGAGCCTAGGCTCAATTATCTGTAACACACACACCACATACACGCACACACACAATATTCAGGTTAATTCTTTCTGATCATCCAGCTTTCTTTCATCAAGCTTCTCCTTTGGATTACTGCATAAATAATGGAAGCCCCTGATAGAGCACCATGCTAGCAAACATAGGGCTGCTCGCATAAACAATATTAACATCCAGTAGAGATTTCTTTTTTTTTTTTTTTTGCGGTACTAGGAATTGAACTCAGGGGCGTTCTACCTTCAAGCTACACCCTCAGCCCTATTTTTTATTCTTTATTTTGAAACAGGGTCTCACTAAGTTGCGGAGTGCCTCACTAGGTAGCTGAGGCTGGCCGCGAACCCAGATCCTCCGGTCTCAGCCTCCTGAATGCTGGGATTACAAGCATGCGCCACCACACCCGGCTCCAGTAGAGATTTCTAAAAGCACTGTCCTCCTACCGAGGGAAGGAGATCACCATTAAGTCCACTTTGTGCCTGATTCCAGGATGAGAGGCTAACTCAAAGCCATAGGAGAGTCTGTGATCATCTCAAGTTTCATCTCAGGCCCCAGTTTTCTGATCAAACTTCGATGAGTCCACCTGGTTGTATTGTCTGTTCATAATCATCCCATCCTCTGCCTTGCAGGGTAGCTATGTTTCAACTAAGAAAGGAAGCAATTCACTCAATCTTTTACAGCTAACTTGCAAATGAATTATTTTAAATGTACCCATTTGCAACACATTTTACCATCCTGCAAAACCTCTTATGTTTACCAAAACATCTGTAAAAAACTGTACCACAGTTACAGATAGAAATACTAATACAGAATAGTTCCTTTGTGTCAAAACTCCATCCAGCTTAAATTCAGTTGGATTTCCTTCAAACCCAAACTGGTATGTACAAATGCTTAAAACTGCAGACACAGGGCAATCTATCAAGGGACCCACACAGGCTTGATGTGCAGAGAGACCACAAGTAATATCTCAGGGAAGTCTTATTCCATAGCATTCCCAGATCACTACATTGTAAAATATATGCATCAGTGAATCTGAGGCTAATGCAGTGCTATCTAGGACCAGTACACTAGTTGACAATGGAAAATTGTCAACTGCAATGGAAAGGACCAGGCTGGATACAGCACCTGTTGCCTCACCCTGAAATCCTCAAGCCTTTGCAAAGGAGGGAGAAACTCGACCATGAACCCGACACTGGATCAAGAAAAACACACTTCATCTCAATAAATCTAGGATATGCATTACTAACTGGAGAAATCTCAGACATGATGAACCCAGAAAGATTGGAGACCACCCAGAATTGTGAATCAGAAGGACAAAGTTTAGAGAAATGAGACTACTTTCCAAGCTGTAAGAGAAAAACATGCTTCCATGAATCAGAGTAACAAGGAGAATGAAGGGAAGCAAATGAGTAGGTTCCATGGGATTGCCTTCTGTATCCTCCCTCTCTTGCAATAGAAAGAAAAATACTTCGATAGGCATTCTGAAGATAACAGAGGAAAAAGGCAATCTGAGGTCTTTATTACCCAGCTAATTCTTTCAGTAATCCAGTTTGTTTTATATATAGAAGCAGCCACTATCTGTAAATAGAATTGTAACCTAGGCCTGATATTCAGCCATCACTGTTAGTCCAAAAGAAACAACTAACATTGAGTTCTTACACTGGACTGGGGTCTATACTATGGGCTTTACAAATACGCCCTCATTTAGTACTCAAAATGTCCATGGGAGCTGGGCAATACAGGGTTATGTTGCCAAACAATAAATAATAAATGCTAGCTGTCATTGTTACTGTTGCGGTCATTATAATCAGATGTTGCCCCAGTGAGAACTCCGAGGCTCGCAGGAGTCCTGATTCCCCAAGGTCACAGAGATGGTAAGTGGTGAAGTCTAGATCCAGACTCAGTTCTGTCTGGCTTGAAAGCCTGCCAAGCATTTAACTCCCTTGGAATACACCAGTAGACCAAGAAATAGAAATTCACATTAAAGGTGCACTATTAAATAGAGACTGGAAACAAGTTTGCACTCTAGTATTTTAAAGCAATGGCATTGTGAGTAGCAAGAAACTGCAAAACATCTTTTTTATTGCATATATGTGAGGTATACAACAGGATGTTTCACGTATATGTGTGTTTGTGTGTGTGTATTTTTACTACAGTTAAGAAAATTAGCATACCCATTAACTCATGGTTACTATAGTGTGTGTGTGTGTGGGGAGAGAGAGAGAGAGAGAGAGAGAGAGAGAGAGAGAGAGAGAGAGAGAGAGAGAGAGAGAGAGGGAACACACCATGGAGAGAGTTTAGGCTCTCCTAATTGACTTCCCTTTGTTTTTGTTGGTGGTGGTAGTGGTGGTGGGGTGTGTGTGTGTATGTTTTACTGGGTATTGAACCAAGGGTATTCTACCTTCTGAGCTATACCCCCAGTTTCCTTTTTTAGTTTTGAAGCAAAGTCTCACTAGGGTGCTGAGAGTCTCACTAAGTTGCTGAGGCTGGTATGGAACCTGTGATCCTCCTGTTTCAGTCTCCCAAGTACTGGAATTATAGACGTGTGCCACCAAGCCTGGCCCAATTGACATTTTATTAATCATCATCTCTAGTTCACTTCACATCATGCTACTTGATTACCAGATCAGAAAATGATTCATTGCTTCACCAAGAAGATATGAATGTTTCCCTAACTATAGACTATAGCCCAAGACCCTTGCCTTGGTACATCGTGCTTTGACAAGAGAATAATATTCCTGCTTTGTTATTATGGCTCATCATAATTACTTGGAATAAAAATAATAAATTTTAATTCAGCGGTGCCTATGGCAGTTGGGCATCCTAACACAAAAGAAGGAAAAAAATTAATGAAATCAAAGTAATATGCCTATTTCCATCCCAACTCATCCGAATTAATTGATTAGTCCTCTTTTTGTGTTTAACAGTATTCCTATTTTTATAAAAATGAGAAAAAGAGAGGAGGGAAGAAGCAGAGATGGTAAGTAGATGAAAGTTCTGCATCTTTCTCTAATTAAAGTAAAATAATAATAAATATAAATGAATCTCTTTTCATGGTCACAAAAATTCTGCCCTTTTTTTTTTCAATAAAGTTCAAGAATCAGTGCAGAGAGTATCACAAATAATGGCACAAAGCTTTGTCTCTGGTGCCATGTCTCAGCCACCACAAAGAAATTTATCATCCTCCTTCCTGCCATTAAAGTCAAGTGCATGAGGAAAATGTCAACCCTATCTTCAAAGTGAAAATATGAGTAAGGCACCGAGAGTTTAAGGTTCTTGAGGACTCAAATGTAGACTTCTTTGTTTTCTTTCTTTCTTTCTTTTCTTTTCTTTTTTTTTTTTTTTTTTTTTTTTTGCAGTACTGGGGAGACTTCTTTGTTTTCTTGATGTAAATGTCTAGACCTCTGTGTGTTAAGATGCCAGTTTCATGGACACAGACATGACATAGAAGATGCCTCTCTTCCTGAAGTCATCTCCAATGTGATCTAGTTTACTTTAGCACCAGTTTTTTCAAAGTGTATATTCTTCCTGCGGGATATATTCTTTGTAATATTATAGAAATGACTGAGAAAGAAAATTCACCATAATACTTCATATTTTATTGGTTAAAATCTTTTGAAGAAATTATATTGGGATTTGAAATTTCTCATGCTTTCTCCCAGCCTGTGTTTGAATCACAAAAATAAAGTTCCACTCAGCTATTTTTCTGATATTACAAATAGATCTTAAAAAGGGGAGTAACAGATATTCAGAGAGTGAATTGCTATTGATGATGATAATGATGATTTAATCTTATATTCAGGTAGAACTCTACTATACTTTTAAGGTACATGGACTAACAAGTATTAGGACTTACTTTAGCATACAGCATAAATGTCAAATAACAATGACTTAAACATATGAAAACTTTTCTATCAGAAAAAGTAATTTTAGAGGTGGACAGTTCAATGGTAGCTTATCAATCCCAAAGTCATCAGGGTCCCAGATTTCTTCTTCTTCCCCAACTTTAACAAATAACTTCCTGATCCAAAATGGTGGCTGAAAATGTAGCTGTCACGTTGACATAATAAGAAATAGGAAAGAGGAAGAAGGAAGGACAAATATACCTTTCGGTGGGTCAGCTCCACTTTAGGAAACTTCCCAAATATCTCACACGGCATTCCTCTTACATCTCTTGGCCAACCCTTAGACACAAGATTATGTCTCATAACAAGAGTCCAGAAAATACAGCATTTTTGTTGGACACAAGTAAAACTGAGTTCTGCTAATAGGAAAACAAAGAACTAGAAAGACTGGAGTTAAGCCAGAGGAAATTTGTTTTTTTTGTTTGTTTGTTTGGTTTTTGTTGTTTTGTGGGGTTTTTTGTGGTACTGGGGATTGAACTCAGGGGCGTTCTACCTCCAAGCTACACCCCCAGCCCTATTTTTTTATTCTTTATTTTGAAACCGAGTCTCACTAAGGTGCGGAGGGCCTCACTAGGTAGCTGTGGCTGGCCACGAACCCGGATCCTCCAGTCTCAGTCTCCCGAATGCTGGGATTACAAGCATGCGCCACCACGCCCGGCTGCCAGAGGAAATTTGTAATAGTCCAGGTCCAAAATGATGTGGTTAGGACTAGATAGATAACAATTAAGTGCTGATATATGGGACTCACGTTGAAGATCCAGCCAACAGAATATGCCAAGGGACTGGTCACAGGATGGAGAAAAAGAAAGAAGTCTAGGATGGTCAAATGTCTTTGGCCTAAGCCCCGGGAAAGATATAGTCCCAATAAGTGAGATGGGGAAATCCCTCACACTTTGATTTTATGTATATATTAATATCTCTGTGATCAAAACATGTCTCAGACATAAATAATAAAACTTTTTTTTTTTTTTTTTTTTGGTACTGGGGATTGAACCCAGGGGCATTCTACCTCCAAGTTACACCCTCAGCCCTATTTTTTACTCTTTATTTTGAAACAGGATATCACTAAGTTACTGAGGCTGGCCTCGAACCAGGATCCTCCTGTCTCAGCCTCCCTAGTACTGGGATTATAAGTGTGTGCCATCACACCTGGCATACATACATTCTTCATAATCTCCATGAGCCAACTGTAATCTCACATTCTTGACACCCTGTGACTCAGGGTTACAACCGATTACTCCAGTTCACATTGTACCTCACTGTCTGAATCACTAATTTTATTTATCTTTGTGAGACTGGGCATTGAATTCAGCGGCACTGTACCTCCAAGCTATATCCCCATCCCCATTTTATTTTATTTTTTTAATCAGGGTCTCACTAAGTTGTTGAAGGCTTCTCTAAGTTCCTATGGCTGGCCTTGAACCTGTGATCCTCCTTTCTCAACCTCCAAAGTACTAAAATTCCAGGCATGCACCACCGTGCCCAGTGATATCACTAATTTTAGAATTAAAAATTTGAGTCCTTTATATTAACTCCTCAGCTAATTTTTAGTAACATTACATATTACTAACATTATTACTCATCATTTTTCTTCTCCCTCACATAGAGTTCCTAGCCACTTAATAAGCATTCATAAATTATCTGTTGAACAAAATGACTCATTGTCCTTTCCCTGTTACTGTTATTTCTAGGAGCTAACCCTGTTATCTTTATTTCTGGAAGCTAAGCCCATGTACCAATGGTAAAAGTCTCAGAGCTTCTCTGTAGGCAGCCATGCTCCCTGCCCATGACTCCTGGATGCTCTTGGTGTAGAAGCTGGTATCCACTGCTTACCTTCACATTCCTTCCCATCATGCTCCTCCCCAGAAGAAGAGGGGATCCTACAGGTAACAGACTCTCCCTTTCCACAGCATAAGAGTTTGTCCTTCCAAACATAATTTGTTAATTCTAAACAATAAAGAGTAAAATATTGTCTGAACCAGGAGTGTTAAGGAAAGCCAATATTGAGGGCAAAGTGTTTGGATTGTTCAAATTTTGAAATCTATAAGGGCAAGGAGCCACATGTGCATATTACACAGCCCCTCCCCACTTCTCCTACCCTTTGATCTCCTCAATGCCACTTCTCTATCTTTTGTATCTTGTCCTATCAACATCATTCCTTGGCTGAACATTTACCTGGCAGTAACAGTACATTCGGAGACTTAGTCATCCAAGACTTTGAATTGGGAAATGTCTCCCAAATGATTGTTGCAATATAAGGTCAAGACCTATGAGCACCTAAATGACACCCCACCCTCTGGCAGAATTTGAGTCCTATGGGGAGAGCTCTGCTTAAAGACTTGACAAGAAGGACAGTTTCTTGAGCCTTCTGAGATGAGGCTTTAAGCCTGTAATTTTCCTTTGTCATAGCTAGTCCTTAGGTAGTTGATGGCTGTCAACAGATCAACATTCCCATAATCACACACACACATACACACACACACACACACACACACACACACACACACACATGTTCATGCACATATACAAATATACACAAACCACAAAGACAGGGCAAGAGCCCATGCTGTCAGACCATTTTCCCTCTAAAGGATGCTAATTAATGTATTTGACTGAAAATTTATTTTTGCTATTAGAGAAGAAAAAAAATACAGTTTCACAAATATAGGATGACAAAATACCTAATCAAAAAAATCTGATTTGGTCTGAAGAGACAGTCTGTATCAAAATTATATTAGTTTATGCCCTTCAGAATATTTTATTTGTGGCCATGTTCTTACCCTAACAGCAAATGTTTGTATTAGAGGCACTTACAGTAATAGTATTTTAAGATAGAGTTTATAGATGTTCATTGCAAATCACTAATCACATCTCCCAAGCAATTTTCACTTGCCAATGAACTTTGATGACCACTCCTTATTATCAGTTTCTCAAGCAGGTAACAATTTTTATTCTCATGTAACAGATTAGGAAACAAACATGAGGTGAAATAATAGACTTCACCATTTGGCTCTGCGGTGAAAGAGTTGAAATCTAAATTCTCCTCCCCTCCAACTTCCTAGACCCTGGAGCTAAGTGGCTGCTTCTGCCATGAGGACGCCTATTTATATGACTTTCCATGGGACCAAGAAGTCAAAACCACAACAGGGAACAAGCAGGAAGACGCTGCTTTCTTGGCAGGGCGTTTCAAAGGCAGCAGCAGGCGTTTGGCTGTATGGCGGGGGCGGCCCTGGATAAGCATGACTACAAAGAGCTCGAGTAAAGGAGCATTTGCTTTGAGAACACTGCTAACTTTCTTGTTTTTGAAAAATTAAAATAATCAAGCTCTGTGCTCCTTAGAGCCAAAAGAATGGTCTTTGACTTTGAACCCTCTGACCACTTCTTCCTTTTTCCTAGTAAAAGCTCAAGTGGGTCCAAAATGTGACCCTCCCTTCTGCCCCTACCAGGGATAAAATTAGAATGTCCGACACCACAGACCTTGAATGTGCAGCGCGTCGAGGATGCTGGTGTTGGTGTCCAGCAGGAGCAGCTGGCCCTTCTGCACTGTGACGCTGTCGCCATCTTGTGGCACTCTTTCAGGAAGCCAGCTGTGAGCCCAGGACCATCTCCAGCAGAACTGGAAGGAAAAGTTGCCCTGGAAAACAGAGAGGATTTGAGTTTGCTTTGCAGCAGAATAGCGCAGGTGATCAATCAAAATACACACTTCTCAAAGAAAGTGAAATTAACTTAAATATTTTAAATGGCTCGGTAAAATTAGCCAGCCAGTGTTCCCTCAGATGACTAACTCACACAAGAGAAAGATGTGGAACAGGGAAAGTTGTATTTGAAATGCCTCACGCTCAGCCCCTGGAATTTACTCCATTTCTCCAGCACAGGCCCCCTTTCTACCTAACAGATGGAGCTGATTCCATTTTTTATTTTTACAGACATGTATTGAGTCTTGGACAAAAAGTCATAAATAGCCTGGAATAGGGAGAATTAAAACGTTCTGCTTGATGGGTGGCATTTTGCTTTATGTAATTGGTATCATTTTTCACTGGCTCTACTGCCAAGTGTCCCTGTTTTATAGGAACATTCCTCTTTCCAAGTGCTCAGATCTATCCTCCCACTCGACCATATATATATATATATATACATATATATAATATATATATGTATATATATATATTATTGTTGTCTTCTTCTGTGCTTGGTGCATCTGTGCTGAACAAAACTCATGCATGCATAGGTAAATTGCAGACCAACTTCAAATGGCAAGGGAATCGCCTGTAACCTCCGAGCGAGGAGGAGCCAGAGATGGAAGCAGCCCCTTGCCATCATCCAGGCCTGTTCTCCACTCAGAACTTTAGCCTTTCCTGATAACTTATGGTCATCCTAAAGTCATATGTTTTTCAGAAAAAAAAATAAAAGGATGTAAAAAATCACACACAGCAGTATTCAACTCGTGCAAGAGGCTGAGAATATCTCTAAATGTTTTGTGAAATGATGAAGCTATTTTGGCGATAAATCTAATAAAATCGGGACAGAGAAGGTGATGCCCTCCAGGTAAAATATACAGCATGTGCATGCCTGTCTCCACACGGTCTTCTTCTTGTCCAGATTTCAACCAAATGTGAAGCCTGAGTTCCTGCAGAATGAAGTGCCTAGAAGGTCCTGTGACGCGTTCTAGGCAGATGGGAGGAGATCATTAAGAAGGAAAGACCTATTTTCATGCTGACAACCACACCTACGTAGAGAATTGTGCCCTGGAGTGTTTCTGAGAGAAAAAAAAAATTAAAAACTGTGCTTCCAGAAGAGCCAGCGTATTTTCCAGAAGCACCTAGGGGCACTGACCCTAAGGCTAATAGTTTGGAGTTGCAAACCCACTTCAGTCACTGACAAGGATGTGGGATAGGAGAAAACTTGGTCTTTTTTGTTTTCTACGTCTACAAAGGAGAAATATAAGTCTGTGACTTGTCCCAATTTATGAGATAGACAGGCTTAAAACACAGTGATGACAAGTCCCAGCACCACAGAAAAAAAGATGGGTTGTACGAGAGCATCGTTGGGGCTTTATAAACAATCTCATAATGAGAATTCATAGGCCAGAAAGGCAGGAGAGAATTGTAACTCTACAACAGATTCACTTTAGAGCTAGTTATGAAGAGGCAAATTATAATTATAATAACTTATGAGGTTATACTATATATATATCATATATATGTATATGATATATATATATATATATTCATTTTAGTGGGGAGATACTGGGGATTAAACTCAATGGCATTCTACCTCCAAGCTATACTCCCAGCCCCTTTTCAATTTCATTTTTTATTTTGAAACAGGGTCTTGCCAAGTTTCTAAGGCTGACCTTGAACCTGTGATCCTCCTGTCTCAGCCTCCAGAGTGCTGGGAACCCCTCTGGGCTACCATATGTTTTTATAATTCTTTAATTCACCTCTGTGAATATAGAAAGGGGAAAGAGAGACAAATAGGAGAAAACTGGAATGGAATAAAGTCATAAGAAGGTAGAAAAGACTGAGACAGTAAAGTTATTTGTATTGTCAGATCTGAGTCCCCAGTAAAACATTTGAAGAAGAGCCGAGCGTGGTGGCGCACGCTTGTAATCCCAGCATTCGGGAGGCTGAGACCGGAGGATCCAGGTTCGCGGCCAGCCTCAGCTACCTAGTAAGGCACTCCGCAACTTAGTGAGACCCTGTTTCAAAATAAAGAATAAAAAATAGGGCTGGGGGTATAGCCTGGAGATAGAATGCCCCTGAGTTCAATCCCCAGTACTGCACACACACACACACACACACACACACACACACACACACACACACAAAAAAAAAAAAAAAAGCTTGTGTTTCCAGGTCACAGACCAAAGACTCTAGCAAAATCCTCTTTAAAGATGATGTTTCAGACAGTGTTTTTCAGGTCACCACTTAATAAAATGCAGATCTCCTCAGTACTAACATAAAGCTTTGGAATTAAGAGCTCAGGAGACAGGACCCAGGACCTGCAATTTGGATGCTCTCCTCAGCTGACAACCGTACTTCAAAGTTGGAGGACCACGTTCAGGGCAAGACCTAGCTTTCTCGTCCCAAAAAAGAAACCAAGAAATTTCCTCCAAACCAGCACCCAAATCTCAGGTTTCTGGTCTAGGTCACACAACCACAGCAAGCAGGGCAGGCTGGTGTGTGGAGGAACTAGCAGAAATATAAAGAATTCATCAGCATAAGTCTTTCTGAGATATAAACCTGATGGTTAGACCCATAGCCCAGCCACAGAACTACAAAGAAAACCAGGGTCCGTCACACTCGCAGTGAAAAGATCCAGAACAACTTTAGTTAGAATCTTTAGTTAGAAGCATCAGGGTATCAATGGAGAACTAGTCCTAGTCCATGGTGTCTGCCATTAATTTGAACTTTTTTTATTTTTATGGTACTAGAGATTAAACACAGGGGCATTCTACGTTGAACTACACTCCCAGCTCTATTTTATTTTATTTTATTTTTTTATTTTTTTTGGTACTGGGGATTGAACTCAGGGGCATTCTACCTCCGAGCTACACCCCCAGCCCTATTTTTTATTCTTTATTTTGAAACCGAGTCTCACTAAGTTGCGGAGTGCCTCACTAGGTAGCTGAGGCTGGCCGCGAACCCGGATCCTCCGGTCTCAGTCTCCCGAATGCTGGGATTACAAGTGTGCACCACCACGCCCGACCTCTATTTTATTTTAATTTTGAAACAGAGTCTCACTAGGTTGATAAGAGTCTCACTATTTGCTAAGGCTGTCCTCAAACCTGCCATCCTCCTGTCTCAGCCTCCCAAGTAGAGGGATTACAAGCATGCCCCACCACACCCAGCTTAATTTGAAGACTTTCGTAATTGTTACAATTAATACCCATACCTGTTATCTGGCTCCGAGTGAGTGTGAAAGAATTTTTCTCTTGCTCTGAAGCACATGCATATGACATTAGTTTCCCTCATGTATTATAACATGCTGGCCGGGCCTGGCAGCCTTCAAAAATGACTATGCTAGCCCCACTCCAGCGGGTGGGAGATTCAAGTATTATTATCTCCATGTTAAAGTTGAAGAAACAAAGGTTCAAAGTGTTTAAATGATGTATCGAAAGCCATATCGAAGGCCGGGCATAGTGGCATATCATCTTAGTACTTGGAAGACTGAGGCAGGAGGATCATAGGTTCCAGTACAGCCTCAGCAAGTAGTGAGACTTTCATCAACCTAGTGAGACCCTGTTTCCAAATAAGAAATAAAATCAGACTTGAGGTATAGCTCAAAGGTAGAATGCCTCTGGGTTCAATCCCTAGTATCAAAAACAAAAGCCCTATTGATAGGTAGACAGGAGTTATGCAAGGCGAACTCACCCACACCTCTCCTGGCAGGCTCTTCCCCCAAAATACCTGCATGGTTCACACCACTGCTTCACTCATGTCTCGTCTCAAGTATCATCTCCTTCCCCGTATCTTTATTTTTTACAAGCACCTACAATCATTCCCTCTCCCCTCATATTGCTTTATTATAATTTTAGGTAATATAATTCTTGCATATATGTTTATCATTTATTAAACTAACTCAGATAAAGCAGGGATTTTGTTTTGATCACTGCTCTGTTCTCTTAAAAAGTACTTCAATACAAATTGTTGAAATAATTTGTTAAATTAATATTGTACCTGCTGGTCCAATGCATGCTTTTTTAGATATTACACAACAAATACAAGTGTGCACACATGTGTTCGTGCACGCGCGTGCGCACACACACACACACAATCTTCCTGATACAATGGATGAACAAACAGATGCTAAGACCTAAAGTAAGGTCTCCTGGTCCACTGGGTTGGCCTGCATGTACACTTTCACATTCCTTCTCCTATTTTCAAGCTATTTTATTTTATTTTAGGTACTGGGAATCAAAACCAGAGGTATTCTACCTCTAAGCTACACCTCCAGCCTTTTTTTAAATTTTATTTTGAAACATGGTTTTGCCAAATTGCTGAGACTAGCCTCACACCTGTGATGCTCCTGAGAGCCTCCCCAATACTGGGATTTACAGGCATGCACCACCACACCCTTCTCACGCTCTCTTTAAACATAAAACAAACAATGGAGAGAGATTCTAAATTAGAACCTGAGACTAAAACCCAGTCTCCTTATTAAATATTCCACCAATTTATTCTTTCCCTTTAAGCTTCTCTCTTCTAAGTGGTAGATTTCAAAGGAACACAAATGTTTTGTTCTGCTTCAAGAGACCTAAGCTGCTTTGTGCCCAAATTTCTTCTTAGTGCAATAAATACATCTTAGTATATATAAATGTTTGTTGATGATTCATGCTCTTGTATAAAACAATGACTAAATACTAAAAACATCAAAAAAATGAATGCAGCTCAACTATTAAATATCTCCCTGGCAAAAAAGAAATGCAATGTATCTTCAAGATTGCAAGATGTCAGTGTGATCCATGATTCCAAGCCCGCTGCCACAAGAATTTAGCTCTCCTATCTTTGCACAGTTGACAGGACTGGTGCTATCATTCCTTACACAGGACTCCCAGGTCAATGTGCTATGGATGAGCAGAGATAGCTCACCTTTCTATACCTTCATCCTCCGATTCATCTCGCTTTGACCCAATCAAAAAAGCATGCTGATCACATCGATAAAAAAAATAAAAGAGCCATTGTCAATATATTTGAGGACATCTCTGTGGAAACTAACGTGATGTTTTTGGTCAAGGCGATGCTCTGTGTCACAAACCTAGCTCACAGGTCAATGTAGGTTTCACATTCACATAATAGAATCTCTTTCCCCCAAAGTGCCCAAAGTTCTTAGCCTCCAACTTCAGTTTTCTTCTTTGAGATAAACAAACTGGTCATTTCTGTTCTGCAAATGAATAGCATAGGGAACAGGTGTGGAAAGAGAGACATAAGACTGTTTAGAACATGCCCTAATCTTTATCTCAAAACAAACTAAAAAAGAAGGAAAAAGAAAAAAATCGTTCCTGCCTCAGCTAGGAAGCTTATGCAATTTGTTTTCTTCTTAGGGGATGTCAGCACTTCTCTGAACTTCAGGGAATGTGCAGCGTCTGCAGATCTTACATGTCACCTTAAATGTACTCGAAACACCACCAGAGTTATCTTGAAAGAAGTCATTGATCAGCAAGTTGGAACATCAGGCAAAGCAAAGACCTATTTGTGAGCTTATGCACTGAGCTGTGGTGGCGGAGGAGGTGGGTTATGGGAAGCTCTCTGGTCACAATGTCTCCTGGCTGACAAAGACAAAGAAGAACAGTTTTGACACCTCACCAGAATGCCTTCTTGCTCAAGCTTGCAAGTCTCAGAAATAGGAAAAGACAACTCACTGAGACCAACATTTTCTCCACCCTCTTCCCTGCCCTCACTTTCTCCAAAGCACTCTCCAAGCACTTACCATCATCTCATGTGCTGTGTATTTGTTTACAGTCCACCAACCCCTGAAGAAGCGTCACAAGGGCTTCTTGGCATTCTGCTGTATCCCTAGCACCTACAACAATGCCTGCCATAAAAGGGACACCCAAAAATATGTCTGGAAAAAAATGGTTAACTCTTGCTTGGGTTTATAATCACTATGTAATTTTAAATATTTAATATTTAATAGCTACAATTTTATGTGAATCTGGAATTACTTTTACTTTCATTTAGTGCTCCTCTAAATAGAAAAAAAAATTCAATACTGGGCATTGAACCCAGGGAGCTACAGTCCAAGCCCTTATCTGTCTTTTTTTTTTTAATTGCTTAGTGTAGTCTCAAACATGTGATTCTCCTGCCTCAGCCTCCCAAGAAGCTGAAATTATAGGCATGCACCACTGTTGTTGGTGAAATGTCTTTAAATTTATGACACTAAATTTATTTACCTCTTATTTCATAATATTCATAATATCATTTGTTATTTTGTGCAGAGGATATCCTTCTTTCCCTCTGACATAAATATCAGGTATGTGCTCTTGATTTGTAGGGTTTTATATTTGCACATTACATCTCAACTAACTTAGAATTTATAATAGTGGGCAGTTTTCCTTTTTTTTTTACTCCTGCCCCCACTAACAATTAGCTAAATAATTATCTTCACACTATTCATTCATTCAGTCAGTCATTTTGGTACTGGTATTGAACCCAGAAGTGTTTTATTTCCAAGCTTCACTCCCATCCCCCTTAGTTTTTTTGTTGTTGTTGTTTTTTTTTTTTTTTTTTTTTTTGAAACCAGGTATTGCTAAGTTGCTGAAACTGGCATGCACTACCACACCTAGTTCAAACCATTTATTAAATAACATTTGCCCTCCACACACTAATAGTCTTGGCTATTTAAATAGATTGATTATAATGTTGAGTGATATTAAACCTGTTGGCCAATTAAAATCTCAAACCTTTTGTGTATGAGCTAACACAAAAGCATTAGCATTTGTCCCAAAGAAACAGACCACTCCTTCATGTCTTTAAGATACTTCTATTATAGCTTAGAAAAAGACAACCAACCAACTAGTTAAAGTGTGATTGGTCCAATAATTGAAACCATATCCTACGAACTTTGGGAGCTCAGAAGAATAGATGGCTGACCCCAGAGAGACTGCCTTCCAGGTGAAAATCAGGTGCCCTTCCAACTGCCTTCCAGATGAAATCATGAATCATCTGCCTTCTTTTAATATCAACACTAGAGATATATTAACACAGGTTGAGATTATTTCAACTGATTATGAAGCAAAAGATATTCATTGCACAGAAATCAGCTATCTGCAAGTCCAGTATTACTGAGTCTCTACCTACTAATTTAATAACTCTTTAAGGAACAAAAAAGAAATTTAATTACACTAGCATAACTTATTTTTACTTAGGTTCACTCTGGCCTTAAATGATTGTTTTCTTTTCTTGGTGCATATGAACTCTTCATGATGAGGATGAGAAGATAACACGAGAAAGTCCCCCCAAACCGCCCTGCACATTGACTACTCAAAATGTCAATATCTTTTTCTAGAGACATGTGCCCAGTTCCAATTCACCCTTTCTCTCCCTTAAAAAACCAGGCAATTCATTGGCTTATCTCTTGATTCTACACATTTCCTATCCTCTGTGATTTTCAAGGATTACTGATACTGGCTCAGAATTTCCCATATATAAGTCATTAGCACTCTTCAGAACTTTAGAGGGCGATCACAATTGCAAACACAACCAATTTTGTCTTTAGCTTTTCTATTTGAATCTTTGAATGACCTCTAACACTTACCTCTTCTGGATTTTACATTCGATGACCATGCCACTTGCTGGAGAAAATAATAATGATAATGAAAGCTACTAATTATCAATGTCTCTAATGTCCCAGACATGGTGCTCTATATTTTACTTATGTGAAGAATGTAGGTGTTCACCACTAAAATGTTAATGTTAAAAAATGAATAATGATGACTAAGCTTTTCTCACTTAATAATCACACTAACAGGTATTCTCTCATTTAATAATCACAGACTTTTCGGAATGCTTGCCTAGCAGGTATTATATCACTTAATAATCACACTCTTTCAAAATCCTGGAGATACAGGGTAGGGGGAGCCCTACTTTCAGCAAATATTTACTGAGTATACACTGTACTCCCAGCACTGGTCTAAGCACAAAACAAAACAAACCTCTGACCTTATGAAGTTTATATTTTAAGAGGTCAACAGATACATACAAAAAAAATAGTGTGTGCTAAAAGACAAGAAAAAGGTGAAGTGCATCAGAAATGCCAGCATGGGAGGAACTATATGATACTGAGCAGTCAGGTCGGCCTCACTGATAAGGAATTGGAGTGGAAAAGCAGAGAGGGAGCCAGAGGCTATCGGTGAGCCAGAGGCAACGTGCTTACAGTCCTGCAGGTGCACCAAGCACAGACAGGGTGCAGGCCCTGGAGGGAGGAATGCTTCACTCCTCTGTGGGCTTGCTGCTGATGCTGTGGGGAATACCACATGGAGACCTGATGGATATCAGATTCTCCACATGACCTAAAGATAAAATGAAATGAAATATTCAGGAGTTCAGAACAGTCCACAAACTGCAGCCCAAACCTAGCCCAAGAATATATTGGCAAAATACTCACTGGGCTAGGTTTGGGCTGCAGTGTTGTTTATTTTGTGTTGTTTATTTTGCTTTCAGTTCATGACAGAGACAACAAGGCTTGCAAACCTAACATACTTACTCTCTGGCTCTCTACCGAAAAAGTTGGGGGACTTCTGGAAGATTTTGATTCATACCATCAGTAGAGTACCAATAATATGCTCAGGAGAGTACATTTCTACTCCAACAATATTGAAATTTGTCCCAAATGGAGCTTTCTGAAACTGAAAATAAGAAATTATAATACAGCTACCTAAGAATTTGAGGACTGGAAAGCAAAAACATCATAGTAAAAATTGTACACTGAGGTACTGGAAATTGGTTCAATTCTTCTCATTTTCCAGTAAGCAATAAGCCAGGTCTCAGAAGGTCACATAAAGGCAAGTGGAAGTGTGAGAAGGTGTGTGTGTGTATACTCACGTCACCCTCCTGCATGTGTGTGCCCATGCATACACACACCCGCACACAGGCAGAGTCAAATCAGAAGATTGACAGATACATGCTAGCCTGTTTCACAGAGCTGACACACTGCCATTTAACCACTGAGCATGCCGCCTGTGTTTCTGCTCCCAGTCACTAGTAAGAGACAAGGTTAACATTTTAAGTGATGGACTACAACGTGTTATTTCCCCATGCAATGGACCCGTGACTGCACCGCCTTCGAAAACACTTAATTTCAGTGATTGAATACACAGGAGCGCACTTTCCCTGCTATGAACCTTTGACAGCTTCTCAGTTTCATACACCAGGGGAAGCTTTTTTTTCCTCTCCTTTTCTTTTTCCCTCCCCTTTATACCTGAAGGGAAGAAAAATGAATATATCAGGGGAGAGGATAAAGGAAGGAGCCCAGAGAATGGAAACCAGTTTATAAGCATCAGTGTATTTTACCATAAAAGTATTCACTGCCATCTGCTCTAATTACTTCTAATGTTTGGGCTACCATCTTCATACAATAGAAGTAATGATCTCCTCAAGGGCAAAAGAAAAAAAATTTTTCACAGAAACAAATAAAAGTTGATTACATTTAGCTCCCAGGCTAAAGAAGTGTCAAGCTACTTTGTAGTGAACAATCAATTAGGAGAATGGGTAGGTCTCTGATTAACACAAACAAATTGGGTCCCTTTGGTGGTTCCTCCCCTTTCTTCTTTTCCCGCCTTTTTTGAGAAGTTGTGCCTATTGCTTCTTAGAGGACACAGAGTTGATTAGGCACATTGCTGGGTCTAAGGTTATTCAACAATTTCTCATATTTGGATCAAACCCAGACAAGACCAACCCTTCTTGTTGACATCAGGCATGTTATAGCTTTGAGAAATACTGAATTTAGGGCTGGAGATCCTTCCAAGAGTGCAGATTAACTCATGGCACGCACCACTTATGTGCCACCCCAAACCTGAAGTCCTCAGAGACAGCTGGAGCCAACTTAGCCTCAGTAAAATCTTCAGGGATGGAATTAGTGCAGATCATGCCCATTCCTTGGACCTAAGTAAAATTAGTGGGGTCCAGAAAGACAAGGAGCAATGTCAGTAGGAGAAATTCGACCTTCATAAAGGCTGAGTCTAGTGACCCTCTCAACTCATGCTAACTTTACTAATAACAATATTAATATGTTAATAATAATGCATTGGTATGCTCATATTCGTATGTCAATGGTATTAGCATGCTATTCTGTATTAAGAAGAATTTTGAGATGTTCAACAGGATTCCCTACCACTCCCCAGTATACACATGCTGTATAATTCTACCCTCTTAAGTAGAGGCAGTGTATGAATGCAAGGATATATTATATCTATGGTGAGGTTATGTTATAGGGCAGTAGTGAGAGAATTTTGCAAATGTAATTAAATTCGGATACCAGTTGATTTTGCATTGGTCAAAAGGGAGATGGACTTCACTTAGTCAGATGAGTCCTTAAGAGAGCACTCTCCCACGGATGTGGAAAGGGCAAATGGCATTTGGCTAAGACCCAAGAGTAGCAACGGAGCTGAAAGTGGTCCCTGGCTAATAGCCAACAAGAGAATGAGGACTCTGCTCCTACAGACTCAAGGAATTGACTTCTGCACACAACCTCAATGAGTGTGGAGGAAGACCTTAGCTTGAGATGAGAAGGCAGATGGGCTCACACCTCGATTTCAGCCTTGCGAGAGAAATCAGCTACTCTAAGCCCAGACTCCTGGCTACAGAACTGTGACATAACAAATAGGCATTATTTTAAGTTGCCAGGAATGTGGTCATTTATTAAGCAGCAATAGAAAACTAATATGCCATCATAATGGCTTTTTTTGGAGAGCAATTTCCACAGAGAACATGTTTGTATTTTGGGGTTTCGTTTTCTTGATTTGCTTTGTGTTTTGTTTTCCCCTCCTCATTGAAGTTACTCCTCAAAGGGTAGGCAGCAGCATGATCCCGCTGGGATGCTAGGCAGAAGGCCAGGCTGTTCCCTCACTCCATAAATGACTCCCCACACACAGGACAAGCAACATAAAAATTCTTAATTTAAGATGCCAGGAAGTGTAAATTAAGTCTGATACAGACCTTTCATTTGCTCAGGAAGAGTTATAACTACTAAAGATATACAGCAAATGCCAAAAGGACTTCGATATCATCAGAACCTCTCTCTAGCCTTAAGAAATGCAAAATTGTCCCGATCCTGAACAGAATACATAATATATGTCCTTTGGGAGAAGCTGAGAAGTTTTGAAAGTCCATATTCTGACTCTCATTCTGAGAAAGATATTTAAATATAATTGGTATCAATAGCACTACTCTTCCAAAAACACTGCTTCCTGAGGTGAGAAGAGGATTTGACTTTTTTATTCTGGGGGTGGGGAAGGGAAGGAGGGAGGAAGGGAGGGAGGGATGATGGATCAGGAAGAAACCAAGCTTAGAAAACAGAAATACCTATCCTGCACCTGCTATTTTCACTGGCCTTGACTAAATAACTTCTCCCTACTTTTAAGCTTCGGAGTAGAGAGTTATGTACTCTTTATGAAGGACAAATGAAATGTTAATTTAGGTTTTTGTATCTCCTGAAAGTAGCATCTGTGTTATTAAGCATCCATGCATATATTACCTGGTTTTTGATATTCCACAAGATTATTCTGTTAACACTAACACCACAAAAGTATTAGCCCTACTTGAGGAATGAGGAAACCTGGAGAACTGTGTTTCAGAGCTGGGATGAAATCTCATGAACCTAGAACTTAAGGAACTTGCAGGGAAAATGCCTTTCTCATATATTCAGGATGTCTTGGTTAAATTCATCACCATCACCTTTAAGAAAATTCACCAGGTGCTCATGATGAACCAGGCATTGTGACCCCTACTTCTATGTCCACGTATGCATAATTGCATTTCTAAGCTCTTAGAGCCCAGTTTCAAATCTATTGTTCCCTTTAGTCCAAATGCATCCGCCACACATTGTCCCTTTTCTGCCAAACTTTGTTTATTGGTTCCAGATGCAATGAATCATTTACTGACTTGAGCAGCATTAGAGGTAAACACCAAAGTTAAAATGTAAGGATAATTGAATAAAACCAGCTACCAGGAACAGCAGTCCAGGCAAAGAAGGAAATAGACCCAGAGACTTCAGATAGAGCAGTCTGATGGAAACCCTCCACTTTCAGGATCAAAACCACATGCCATTTTGACATGATGGAAAAGTTTCTGCATTTTATTTTTTTCAAATGTTTGTATGCTAATTATCAACATTGAGTAAAAGCAGCAAGCAGGTGGGGACATAACTTAAACGCCCTAGTGATTACAAGCAAACCATCCAAAAAACAACTATCATGTATGTAGTAGCATATCAAAGCAGTGAACTTGAAGATTTTTTTTAAAAGACATACCTGACTTATTGCTTACACTGCTGATAAATAAGATTAATGAAATATATGCATTTTTCTTTGTTGTAAACTCTTCTGCAGAGAAAACCCATAATGAAAACATTTTCCAAAGCCCTTCCAAAAATTCATAAAGCCCAATACAATTTCCAGACAGCAAAATGTACTTTAATCATTTGCTTTAGAGTCACCTGGAATTCATTGTATACATTTCACATAATGTATAAACATGGGCATATAACATACACACGTAAGTTTATACAAACACTTGAAAAACTTTTCATATTATGTGTCTTTTAAGGCAGAAAGCTCAGAACACTTGGCAAATGCTAAACAATCCACAGGCACAGTTATCACCAAAAACTCCTCATAGTTTGGAAATTCAAAAGCCACAGAGACCCCCATGAAATGAGCCTTAAAGCAGCAGTAATCACCTACCCAAGGACAGAAGGCTGAGCTAATTCACCAAGCCCTACTGAAGAGTTGCCGTCTTCAACACCTCTCAGAAACAAGAGTAAAATGCCTTTCCCCAGAATTCTCCCAACTTCGAGGAATTACCTCTTTGCTGAAAATCAATTGCCCAATTTTCTGAGGATTAATTATTCACATGGTTTTATTTTGCCTTAAGAAAATAGAAATGTCTATCCCTATCTTCCCAGTGGGAAAATATATAGCTTCCAATGTGCCCCCTGTATTACTTCGGGGCTAATGAAAGTTTAGATATTTGTATCAATATTCCATTTTAAAAATGTGAAACTAAGTGACTGTTACAAGACTGCTAATGAACTGAGTAGGGGCAAAGCTGGGACAAAAGCCAAATCATTGTGATTTTTGCTCTTGTAAAATTTTCTCAATGGAGCAATTTCTATGCATTCCAGGTATGATCCACATCAGGAGAGCCCATGAGAAATATGGTGAGTGTATAGCAAAGCTCTTTCATTCCCAAATTCCAAATATTTTTTAATTTTCTGATATCTTTCCCCTGTCCCCACAAGATGAAGTGACCCTTGTTTGGGACCCACCTAAAGGAGTTTTTGTTTTGTTTTATAAAATTGATGGCATTGTATTTGGAGATAATTTCTTGGGTATGATATTAGAAACAACAACAAAAGAAGAAATTTACAAATTGGATTTAATCAAATTTAAGACTTTTATGTAACAAAAGAAACTATTAGAAGAGTGAAAAGGCAGCTCACAGATTTGGAGAAAATATTTGAAAATCATGGATCTGATATAGGATCAAAAACTAGAATATATAAAGAACTTCTACAACAAAATAACCTAATTTTTTAAATAGGCAAGGGACTTGACCCAACATCTCTCCAAAAAAGATATATAAATTGCCAATAAGCACATGAAGATGTACAAGATCACTAATCTATAAGGAAATGCAGATCAAAACCACAATGAGGTGCCATTTCACATATATTAGGACAACTAATAGCAAAAAAAGAAATAGAAAATGAGGTTTGGAAAGAATGTGGAAAAAACTTTACTAGTATAATGCATATGTACATGTAAACTGGTTCCATCACTGTGAAAAAAAAAAAGTAAGATAATTCTTCAAAAAATTAAACAGAACTGCTCTATGATCGAGCAATTCCAGACATACACCCAGAATAATTGAAAGCAAAGTTTCAGAGGTGTTTGTACATCCGTGCTTATAGTCACACTATTCACAATATCCAAAAGATGGAAACAACCTGAGTGTTCATCAAAAGATGAATCAATGTATCAACCAGCTTTTCATCACTGTGACCCAAAACACCTGACAAGAACAAGTTAACAGGAAGAAAGGTTCATTTGGGCTCTTTGTTTCAGAGGTTCAGTCCATGGTTAGCCAGCTCCGAGAAAGAAATATCATGGCAGAAGGGAGGGGCGCAGAAAAGCTACTCCACTCATGGCAGCCAGAGAGAGCCAGAGGAAGGGACCAGAGACACGGGACACGTACAGCTTTCAAGATTATACCCCAGAGACCTACCTCCTCCACACCCCACGTGCCTGCAGTCCCACTCAGTAAATCCATTCAAATTATTAATCCATCAGCTGGGCATGGTGACACACACCTGTAATCCTAGTATGTGGGAGGCTGAGATAGGAGGATCACAGGTTGGAGGCCAGACTTAGCAACTCAGTGAGACCATTTCAAAACAAAAAAATAAAATAGGGCTGGGGGTAAAGCTCAGAGATAGAATGCCTTTGGGCTCAACCTCCAGTGCCAAGAAAAGAAAAATTAACCCATCAATAGATTAATTCACTGATGAGGTTGGAGCCCTCACAATGCAATTATTTTGCCTGTGAACATTCTGCATTGCCAATGCCTGAGCTTCCCCAGAGGATAGTCTATATCCAAACCATAGTAATGCACAAACACAGTGTATACAGCGCAATACCATTCAGCCTCAACAAGGAAGAGAGTGCTGATACCTGCTGCATACAATATGGATGAACTCTGAGGACATTATGTAAGAGAAATAAGCCACAGACACAAAACAATGAGTACTGCATAATCCCACGTCAGTGAGGTACTGCGAGTAGGCAAATTTAGAGTGACATAAAATAGAATGGTGGTTGCTAGGAGCTGGAGAACAGATTGGGGACTTATTATTCAATGGGTATGAAGTTGTAGTTTGGGAAGATGAAAACATTATAGGGATAGATAAGGTCATAGTTGCACAACATTGTAAATGGACTTAATGCCCCTGAACTGTCCACTTAAAATTGTTAAAATTGTGAATTTTATGATATACATATTTTTCTACAACTCTAAAAACTGAAGAAAAGCTGTTTGTATTTCATAAAATCACCATCATTTTTACATTCTCTAGTTCTCTAGAACAAACTATGGATTAAACAATAAACGTACCCAGTTCATTCAATGCTTTTACAGAACCTAGCTGGATACCAGGGATATCTAATCTCCTCCTTGTTAGATGAGGAACCTGGAGCCCAGACAGATTAAGTTTTTCAAGGTCCTAATACCAGGTAAAATAATAAAAGTACTAAAAGGAAGAAACTCTCAACATGTACGCCTGTTTTATGCTCTGTAGAATGTGGGTTTGTACACTTTGTCTCTGTGAGTGTGTGTGTGCAAGTGTGTGTGCATGTGTGTATGTGTATGTCACATGCCTACCCTGCCCACCCACACATATACTTAGAACACAAGTGTGCAGCTTAGGATGAGAACTGATTCCCGGTGCACAAAGAAAACAAAGTCCAAATTCAAATAAGCATATGACCAGACATCCCATAATGGCCTTCCAACCTTATCTCTGTCTCCTCTCTGCCTTCGCTGGATCGTGCACCACCCACAGGCTGTCCCCAAAGCCACAGTCTTGGACAGTCACGACTGCCCGTGCACGTGCACCCTGTCTGGGCGCATCTCAGAGCTGCCTGTGGTGACTTCCGTGAGCCCCTGAGAAGATGCCCTTCCCTCCGTTCCCTGAACTCTTACTGCTTTTGTCCTCCATCATTACTTCTATCTTTTACCTTGCTGGATCCTGGGTTCTACAAGGCCAGGTCAAGGTGGTAAGGTCTACAAGGTCAAGTCAACATGGTAACCGATTGTGCATTACCAGTCAGTAGCACAATACTTGGCACACAGTGGCACTTGGCACTTGCCAAATAATTAGACCAAATTAATGAATTTAGACGAGCCTAGTGACCCTGTGGAACAGGCAGCCAACAAACAGCGAATTTCAATGACACCAAAAAGCTCTCTCTTGCCTGAAATATTACAGTTCCTTTGTCCTCCGTTGAAATTAATGTTTTTTTTTAAAAGATTGTAAACTGTATTCATCCAGGCACAGCACACCACTGGCACTGTGCCTGCCAGCAGAACACCTCCAGACCTGCTTCAATAAATTGATAGCACATATTTTGCAATGTGCAGCCCCTATTTGCATGCACATAATTAATGTGTTAGAGTCCATAAAATTGATTTTTTCTTAAGCTAAATATTTCCACTACAATGTTGCTAGTGTATCAATTAATGGAGTTTTACTAAACTCAACCAATAAACATTTATTGAGCCAGGTACTACACCATACCCTGAGGACAAAATGATAAATAACATCACTCCCTGCTCTCAGGAAGCTCACTGTCCAGAAGAGACTAACACACAAGGGGATCCTTGCTCTAAGACTGGCCTGTTACCTTTCTTAAAAGGGCAAAATTTGTCTATTTATAGAAGAAAGTAGAAAAGAAAAAAATGAAAAGATAATATTTTAGGAAGATCTTCCAGTCTATGGTTCTACTTGCAGAATATCCAAAAGACATTTAAGACTTCTTAAAAGAAACCATGGAAACTTTTAATATTTGGAACAGTACTGCCTACACACCATCATCTCATAGTATTAAAACCTTTATCTTGGAGCTGGGGATGCAGCTCAGTAGTTAAGTGCCTGCCTAGCATACATGAGGCCCGAGGTTCCATCCCCAGCACCACAAAAAAAGAAGGAAAAAGAAAAAATATATCTTTGAGCCAAATATCATTGAAATCTACTTTAAATAAAGTAACTGGATTCCTTTTGATTTCAAGGTGTTGAACTATTTATAATTAATGGCCTTTAGTAGCATAGCAATATTTGTCCAAATCAACTAACTTCTCAAAATCTAGAAGAAGAAAAAAAATGTTGGGGTGGGATAAAATATCTTTATTTGGGTTAAAAGTTTAACAACAACAACAAAAAAAAGCCACAAGGCTCAAAACCTCCATTTGAGACCCATGCCTGCCCCCAAGAGGGAATTGCTGTAAGCCCTCAGAAGGAACTGCTTATACCCCAAGATTCTGATACGCTCTCACCCTCCACACTGTTCCCACTACACTCTACCTCTACTCTGGTAAGAAGCACACAAAAAAGTAGGGTATGGTTACTCATGCCTGTAATCCCAGTACTTGAAAGGCCAAGACAGGAGGATTACAGGTCAGCCTCAGCAATTTAGAGGGAACCTCAGCAACTTATGGAGACCCTGTTTCCAAATAAAAAATAAAAGGACTGGGGGTATAACTTGGAGGTAGAACGCCCCCTGGCTTAAATCCCCAGCACAAAAAAAAAAAAAAAAAAGAATCACAAAAATCTCAGTGAACCTGAGCTCAAATTCCTCAAAAGTACTGTAGCTGCAGAGCCCTTTAAGGCTCCAAAATATCCACTCAAGAATGATCCGCAGGGCATTTGTCCTGGTGCCTTAAGCTTCCCACACCACGTGCAGCATGGACATTGCTAGCTCAGTACACAAGAAGCTCAGTAAATTCAAGCAGGAGCGCAGTAAAGAGTGCTGCCAGGAAAATCCAGAATCCAAAGAGAGGGCATGTTGATGTCAAATTTGTAATCGGTAGCTCAATTATTAATTCATTTGTCATGGAATTTAACACAGCAGCTAGTCGACCCATAATGGCAACTACAAAAAATAAATTTAGATCATATTTTAAAGAAACAAAATTTTTTTCATATAATTTTCCAGGTAAATGCCGTGGTGAGAACTGGCCACACTACAAATAATGGGGTGCTTGCTCTGCTGGTACTGATAGGCTCCTTTTGAAACATCGTTATTGTGGAAAGGGAATCTCCCTCTACATTTGTATTCAGACAGGCTGGAAACAGCATCTGAGCCCATAACCGCATCCCAGTGTGGATCCCTCCCTCAAAAGCTGAACCTTCTGCCTTACCACTTTCACAGACTCCTCCAGGCCTGCTTCAAACACGCAAAACACGCCTCCTAAAACTCAAAGAAACATCGCAACACCTTTGTAATAGGCCTATTTCCCAAAGGGGGGCAGATAAAAGGACGAAGCAAATTAAGGGAAATGTGGAATATAAACTTGAAACCTACTGTCAATAAAACCGAAAACAAACTCGAATCGGAGGTGAAGAAAGCTGGGAGAGGAAGCGCAATGTTAAATGGTCATCTTTCTTCTCATTTTATTTGAGGAAGTTAAGTTTGCATAGTTCCTTACAAGCTGTCTTTGGCTAAAATCACTATTAATGAGCTTTGACATTTGAAATGTAACTGAGCGAGCTAACGGCTTCTAGCAGTGTACCACCCAGGAAGGCGACTGGAAATGTTTTGCTAGGGCCTAACGGTGTGTTTATTGAAAAGACACAGCTTTCAAGGGAAAGTGTTTATAGCAACCACTTTACCTGCGATCCCTGCTCTGTGATGTCTGCTTGGTTTCAGGGTTTGGGGGGTCCTCTTTAACTCTTTCTAGTCACCACTGCAACCGTTCTGGAGTCTAACCGGAAAACGTTAATGAAGTTCTTTGCTCTGCAGCAACGTGGATTATCAGGGCAGTTCTGAAACTGAGTTTTGATAGAGAGGCAAAGTAGGTGGCCAAAGGCAACAGGCCCACAGAGAGACTTCTGCTCCCGCTACTGCTCATTAGAAAGACAAGATGAAAATGCTTGGGCATGCTTGGTAACGCTGTTAAAATGAGCCTCTCCCAGAAGAGAACACAGAGAGTGTAGCTCGAAAGGCAGGCGGCATGGGTTCTTCCTAGCTAAGATTCTAGTCCTCTGAATGAAAGTGAATCCATTATTAACCAAGTAGATTCCCCAAGAGGGAGGCCCAGAAGGAAGCTCTGTGCATTGCTCCTTAACAAAGAAGGCTTCCGGCATTCTGACTTGTTTAAGAAAGGAATAAAGGAAAACAGAAGGAAGGAGCTTGAAATAAAAAGAGGCTCACGCCCACCCTGCTGCTGCACACATTTATGTGTTGTGGGTTTCCACCTGCAGAAGGTGACTGAGACAAAGTCCCCTGGGCAGTGTCCCGCGTGGGTGATCCTGCGCACAGCAGGTTCTTGGCCTGAACAGTCCTGGATGCCAATATCGGTAGGAAATTCAGAACCATTCCCTGCAGCCAGTGCTCTGCTGGGGAATGTAGGAGTCTCCCTTGCCTGAGGCGTTTCTGGACCAAGTAAAAGTAAAAGTAGAAATTATAAGCTAATCTGGAATGCCTCTGAGGAATGGGGAGGAAATCTCAGTTACAAAGAAAAGGAAGTTCAGAATCTGTGAACTGGAAATAACATCTCATTTCAAGGTTTTCATTCAGCAAACCAAGGTTGGGCTCCCCTTACAAGAGAAGGAGAACATTCCCACGGACTATGCCAAATTATCAAAGACGATTCAGAGTTATACCTACAGAAGGAGGAAGGAGAAAGCAGGAAAGTTAGACTCTGTCTCAAGGTATTTTTATTACTTGATATTCTTCCCATAGAAAAAACAAGAATCACTGGATCCTGGTTTATTTAAAAATACCAAGCAAAAACCTTTATATGTTCCGTTATTCTCACATGCCATATGACACAAATTATTTCTAAAAGCTATAGAAGTAATATTTCTAATTTTTTCTTGGTACTAGGGATAGAACCCAGGAGCAGTCTACCTCTAAGTTACATTCCCCAGCCCTTTTTTATTTTGAAACAGGGTCTGACTAAGTTATTATACACTGATCTCAAACTTGTGATCCTCCTGTCTCAACTTCCCAAGTGCTGGGATTACAGTGTGCCTCACCATGCCCAGCTCACAAGTAATATTTTTAAAAATAACTACTCAGGCACAGTAGCACACCCCAGTAATCTCAGGACATGGGAGACTGAGACAGGAGGATCGCAGGTTCAAGACCAGCATCAGCAACTTAGAAAACCCTTAGCAACTTACTGAGTCCCTATTTCAAAATAAAAAATAAAAAAGGCTAGGGGTATATCTCAGAGATAGAATGCCCCTGAGTTCAATCCCCAGTACTAAAATAATAATAATAATAATAATAATAATAATAATAATAAACAATAACTATTAATGAATCAAAGTATAATTTAGGTAGTTTTTAGCTAGCAAACAGCATAAGTCACATTAACAATTTTTATCTTTAATCTTAACATGTTTCCAGTTATAAAACTGAGAAAGTGAAATAAAAATTTAATGGAATAAATAGGAAAGATTCTATTTGAAAAATATACGTGGCTATAATCTCCTAAATTAGGGGGAAAAAACAGAAATGTAAGTGGTACATAGACTTGGCTCTGGTATTATGAAAACACCATGTTGGGTCTTTCTTCTGTGTATGTGTGTGTGTGTATGTGTGTGTGTGTGTGTATGTGTGCCAGGAATCAAAGCCAGGGCCTTACACATGCCAAGCCAGTGTTCTTCAGGTCTTCATGGTAGAGAGGCAAGAAACCGGTTTCTCACAATCTCAGCCATGAAGATGACTACTGAGCTACTGAGACTGCGTCACAATATCCATACACTAAGCCTTGTGCACTTAAAGAAGTGTCTTTCAAGACCGTACTCAGCATCTTCTTGCCAGCCGGTGAAAAAGTGAACTAGAAAGAAGTAGGGGTTACCGACAGTATCTAGACATGAGACTTGCAGTCTGACAGCAAAAAAAGAAACAAAACCTGTCAATACAGGGGCTATTTATTTATTTATTTTGTGGTACTAGGGATTGAACTCAGGGGCATTCTACCCCAGAACTACACCCCCAGCCCTGTTTTATTTTTATTTTGAAACAGGGTCTCACTAGGTTGATGAGAGTCTCACTACTTGCTGAGGCTATCCTCAAACCTGTGATCCTCATGTCTCAGCCTCCCCAAGTACTGGGATTCCAGGTGAGTGCCACCACACCCAGCTTGATACAGGGGCCATTTAGTGAGGAGCCCCTTCTTGCAACTTCAATACCTAGAACCAGAGCAGAGTTATAATTTTTGCCTCCTCCCCCCCCTCCCCGCCCCCCTGTGCCCAGGGCCTTATGCCTACTAGGCAAATGTTCTAGCACTGAAATATATCCCCAGACCAAGGTATTATTTTTTTATTATTTTTATTTTTTTGTGGTACTGGGGATGGAACCCAGGGGCCTTCTACCTATTTTTAATTTATCTTTTATTTGGAAACAGGGTCTCACTAAGTTGCTGAGAGCCTCACTAAGTTGCTGAGGCTGGCTTCAAAACTGTGATCCTCTTTCTCAGCCTCCCAACTACTGGGATTATAATAGTTGATGTTTATGCTGATGATCCAGAAGCATCCAGAAAATGTTGTGATATTACTGCCGCTACTCAGTTAAAAGGGCAGGAAGGCTTCACTATGTTTTAGAAAATCATATCCCAAATAAACAAGGTTTGGTATGTTAAGGGAAATTTTTCAGTTGCCTAAAAAATTAGCTCCTGTGGTATCCCTCAGTCCCCAAGGAAAATAGACTGAGATGAATGAAACTTTCTTAAGCTAGCAAAACATCTGACGCCATCCGGACTTCAGGCCAGGTTTGAAATTGGTAAGAAATTGCATGCAAGAAAGAGTAGTAGGACACCTACTAAACATCAGGCACGGTGCTAGGTGCTCAGCGATCCCCTGGGACACATTCATAATCTAGCAGTAAACAAGTATAGTCACTGGTATGAAGCGTAGCAGTTGGCGCAGAGGATAGGAGGGTGTCAAGACAGAGCGCCAACCAGCAGGGCTCCCTCCAAAGCCAGCCAGGGTTGGGGGCAGAGTGGACGCCTGGCACAGCCTCAGAATCTGATCGCTCTGCCACCCACTCAGATCCTGCTATTTGGGTAGCACATTCAAATAAATGTATCTGGATTTGGAAAATATTGAAATGGAAATCAGGACAGCAAAGGGATAAAGGCATAAGCTTTGAAGAATGGTAATAATAACAACAACAATAATAATAATAATAATAATAATAACAACAACAATAATAATAACAATAATGGCAGGCACTGATAGGGCCTTAGCGGAGGCCAGAAACGGCACGGAAGCCCTCACCTCTGTAACTGGCTTTCACCTCACAGTCTATGAGGCTCTAGCTTATGCACTGTATTTACAGGGGATAAAATTGAAACTTGCAGAAGCAAAGCAACGCTCCCAAAGACAAACCACCGGAAAGTGGCGGAGCCAGGGGCTCCACGTTCAGTTCAGAGTTTTCAGCCTACGCCCTTGAGCAATATAAAAACTAGTCTCAGTGATAGCAAAGTTTTCATAAATCTGAAATGAGAACAATATAACCTCAGAAAAGGAAAGATGATCAAATCAGACTGAATTTCCAATCAAAAGGTGTACAGACTCAATTTTCGCCCCTCATGGGAGAGAAGTTCTTTTTCTTTAGTTCTTTTCTTCTGAAAATGTGGACTTTCATTATTTCTCAGTATTTCTGATACTGCAAAAGACCCTCTTGATGGGACTCTAGACGAAGGAGACAACTTAGATGAGCAAAGAAGGTGACTTAACTGAAGGTGATGGCGGGGGCTGGGGTGAGGGGGGGCACCCTAATGCACATGATGTACTTTCACAATCATATCAAAGTCAATCACTAAACTGAACCTGAGAAGGAGGGCAGGGAAGGGAGTGGGGTGGGAATTGGGGAAGGGTTAAATGAGAGATGTGTGCATGTATGCCTTTACCAGCTTGTATCTAACAAAGATGTATGATTATAAGACATCAATAAAAAAATAAATAAATAAAAATGAAAAAGACCCTCTGGAGTTCCCAATTCACAGGGATTGTTTTGTTTTACCAACTGAAGGAAGTAGGCGGGCCCTTGAGATGACAGCAGCATTCACACCCTGACCCCACCCTCTGCTCACATGGGCCCTGTTGGTAGTCATCAAGTTCCTCAAAGCTCAGTCCTTGAACTGACTTAGTTAACGTATGTGAACACTAACTTACAGCCTGGCATATTACAAGTGTTTCATATTGCTCACACCTGCCTCGCCTGTATTTTCCTTAGACAAAAACAAGGAAAACTTAGATTTGGCACCACCATTTCTGCAAAATAAAATAAGCAATGAAAGCAAAAGAAACTTCCTTGGGTAATGAGATGCCCTGTGTCTTGACATTGAGTGTGGCTTCACCATTTACACATAAATTAATAGCTATACACTTAAGAGCTGTACATTGCGTTATATATGGTTTATGCCTCAATAAAAGAGAAAATTGTTGACAAGGTAAACTTTAATTTTAAATTTGGTATCTCAAACATTTTAATTACATGAGAAAACCAACTTAACACAGCATATATTTTATGTTGCCAACTAGAAACTGTTAAAAATACATACTGCATATTTCTCATCTAGCCTTAAAACTTCAAACTTCATTCCCTACTTTGCTCCCACTTTAAATAATCCCAAAGAAATTCCTATGAACTGCTGTTTCACTGCTCTTCTATACAAACACCACACTATAGCTTTTGTTTGTTTGTTTATTGTTGCTGTACTGGGGAATGAGCCCAGAGACATTACTACATCTGAGCTAAACCCCCAGCCCTACTTTTTTTTTTTTTTTAATTTATTTTGAAACAGGATCTCGCTAGGTTGCTGAGAGTCTTGCTATGTTGCTGAGGCTGACCTCAAATCTTTGATCCTCCTGTCTCAGCCTCCCAGATCACACTACAGTTTTTTTTTGTTGTTATTGTTGACTTTAATTTGTTTTTGTTTTAATTTGTTAATTTGTTTTAATTTGTTAATTTGTTTTGTTTTTTGCAGTACTGGGGATTGAACTCAGGGGCATTCTACCTCCGAGCTACACCCCCAGTCTTATTTTTTCTTCTTTATTTTGAAACAGGATTTCACTAAGTTGCGGAGGGCCTCACTAAGTAACTGAGGCTGGCCTCGAACCTGGATCCTCCGGTCTCATCCTCCCAAGTACTGGGATTACAAGTGTGAGCCACCATGCCCGGTTTCCCACACATTCTTCTTCCCATTCCTTCCCGACCTTCCTGTTCCCTTGAGATAGAGGGAGGGCAAGGCCAGCAGTCCTTTTAGGCATGACAAGGTACCTAAAGTGAAGAGGCCTTTGTGTGTGTGTGTGTGTGTGTGTGTGTGTGTGTGTACTGGGGATTGAACCCAGGGGCATTCTACCTCCAAGCTATGCCCCCAGCCCTATTTTTTAATTTTAATTTTTAAATATTTATTTACTTATTTATTTATTTATTTATTTATTTATTTATTTATTTATTTATTTTTGCAGTACTGGGGATTGAACCCAGGGGCATTCTACTTCCGAGCTACACCCCCAGCCCTATTTTTTATTCTTTATTTTTTGAAACAGGGTCTCACTAAGTTGCGGAGTGCCTCACTAGGTAGCTGAGGCTGGCCGCAAACCTGGATCCTCCAGTCTCAGCCTCCCAAATGCTGGGATTACAAGCGTGTGCCACCATGCCCAGGCCCAGCTCACATTACAGTTTTCTATGCTGGCATTTTGACTAAGTCGAAGCCAAGCACCACCACCATATACCATTGGAGTGCACACTGACATAAGAAGTTTAAGTTGAATGGGTTTCACACCTGTAGACCTCTTAAAATTTTTAAAACTTTGCAGGAAGATATTGTTATACACTACTGCCGTCATGTGCATGAAAAGAAATTATAACTCTGAGAAATTAAATCACGGACCCAGCACTTTAAGTTTTGGCAATGACTAGAACTCAAGTCTTCAAGAATCAAGGCTCATGTTCCTCCACTACTCCAATGCCTTTGATGGAGGAAGGGATGGCAAGCTAAATCCCCAACCTGTGCCAAGTAAAGATGACCTTCAGCTGAACATGGTGGCACATCCCTGTAATCCCAGTACTTGGGAGGCTGAGGCAGGAATCACAAGTTTGAGACTAGCTTTAGCAACTTCATGAGATTCTCAGTAACCTAGTGAAACCCTGTTTCAAAATTAAAAAATAAAAATAAAATGGGGCTGGGGTTGTGCTCAGAGGTAGAATGCCCTTGGATTCAATCCCCAGTACCAATAAATAAATAAATAAGCTTTCACAGCACTGACGAGTGAGAACAATGATGTAAGGCCAGGAAGTCACATTGCTGAAGTCCTATGGCTTTAGAAAAAGATGGAATCTGCTTTAAAAAAAAAAAAAAAAAAAAAAAAAAAAAATATATATATATATATATATATATATATATATATATACACACACACACACACACACACGCACACACACACACGCATATATATATATATTCCTTTACTCTTTATAGAGTTGCTTTGGCTGACCAGTACTTCCCTATCCAGTATAATTCTTCTCAAAGAAGAATATTCATACTACGGATCCACTTCAGCTTTCAGGCTCCTTGCCCTGGCACCAAAATTTTGCCTTCTAAAAAAACTCCATGAGAGTGGAAAAGTAAATAAATAAATCTTAGATTTTTTTTAGGCCAAATAAAAAGAAAAATTCAAGTAATTAAAACCATATTCTTTTAGACCAAAAAAAGAAAAAACTATTTCAGTTCTCCTAGTTTCCTTTCTACCCCGAAAAACTTGTTTCAAAGGTAAAAGAAGCCAATTAAAGTTTCTGTTATCATGAAATAAAGTTCTCTTGATGCAGCCACACTAAGCAAAAGCAGTTTTATTCCTTCACTTCCGAAAGTCTCTCTAGGTACCTAGGAAAAGCACTAAGCACAGGGCACACTGTGGGGGTCTCTGCAGTTGAATGTCTGTGGGAGGGAAGACGGGGCAACCACACCACCGGCCTCACATATTCACTCCAAATACATTACTCATGCTCATGGCATATGATAAAGGTATATTTTGCCAGTATCTAGAGGAATTTTGTTTTGCTTGTTTGGGATCTTTCATTCTTTTTTTTTTTTTTTTTTTTTTTTTTTTTTTTTTTTAGGTACTGGGGATTGAACTCAGGGGCATCCTACCTCCGAGCTATACCCCCAGCCCCCAGCCCTATTTTTTTTTTATTCTTTATTTTGAAAGAGGGTCTCACTAAGTTACAGAGTGCCTCACTAAGTAGCTGAGGCTGGCCACAAACGAACCCGGATCCTCTGGTCTCAGCCTCCCAAATGCTGGGATTACAAGCGTGCTCCACCATGTCCCGCTTTCTTTCATTCTTTAAAATGAATCACTACCATCTTACAGGCAGAGAGGAGGCTTTGCATTTCACCTCTCTGAGAGATCTACAAAAAGACTGGACAATCCCAAGAAAGTTAAAGAGAAAAAGAATCTATCGCCTGAGCTGCTAACCCACCCTCTCCAGCTTTGCACCTCTGCAGACTGCAGAACCTCAAGATTTATCTTAATTTGTTTTTTAAAAGGGAAAGAAAGGTGGGTGCAAAGGAGGGAGGGAAGAGGGAAAGGAGGAGGGGGAGAGAGAGACAGAGAGACAGAGAGAAGGGAACCAGCAATTTCACTATCCCATCCCAGCACCTAGCAGCCGCTTTTATTGTTATTTATTTATTCCCTCCCTTTTGGAACCAGATCCTTTTTTCTCATTTAGTCGGACAGAGATTGTCCTCCTGGAGTGACCTTTTATTCTTTTCTTTTCCTTCACCCCTCAGGCTATTGCCCTAGTGCCAGTAACTAGATAACACACTCTATCAAAGATTTTTTTTTAAAAAAAAATCATTGGGAAGGCACTAGGGCTGATAGTGGCATCAATCGTCGCCTGACACTGGCTGGGGTCAACCATTTATCTCTTCGCATAGCCTGTGGTTACTGCGGCGGCCATCTTGACTAGCTACATCTTAACAACCTGGGCCAATGTTGCCTCTCCCAGCGCTGATAATATCTGCTCCCCGAGTCCTTTTGTTTTGCTTGTTTGGCATATTTCTTTGTTCCATTCCGGTGGACATCTTTTTCAGACTAACTCTGGATAGGAATGAGCGAGGCCCCTCCCATCATTCAGCCCCTTCCCAGATTCTAGAGCCAGGGAAACAGTCACATAAAACTAAAGACCTTGCTCTTTGGACCAAAATTTTCAAAACAAAAAAGTAAAAACTGGATTGTTACCTAGCAAATACAGGGATGTCTTTGAAGTTCAAGCGAACTCACATAGTACAGCACTTATTTCACAAGACATGACATTTTTATCAAAATATTTATTTCAATTAACTCAATTTTATTTTCCATCCTACCCCACCCTTGTCCCATTGAATCATTTTCCCAACCCTGACAAGCCATGCGCTATTTATTCTCAGTACATTATTCTGTGGGCCGCATTCTGGCTAAGAGAAACTTTCATAGTAAGCTTACTGCGTTTCACACTCCCTCCTCGGACATACTAAGCCATGGGACCTTGGGCAAGCCCTTAGCACTCTGATCCACTCATTTCCCTATCTGTAAAATGGAGCTAATAATATAAAATCCATGGTGCTGTGGAAATAATGTAGAAAAAACACTTACATGCTACATGCTTGTCGCATATAAACATTCCAGGTATTTGAGCCACAATTTACTGCCTTAAAGTTAATGAATATTTAGTTGCTTCGGCAATGCAATTGGATGGGATATGAAGGACAAAGTATCCTGTATACAAAATTATCCTCATTGCCAATTTTTCTACTGCTATGTTACTTATTTGGATCTCTGATAAATCTGTTTTAAAATGCCAACGCACCAGGTATGGTGGCACACGCTTGCAATCCCAGTACTTGGGAGGCTGAGACCTGAGGATCCAGGCTTGTGGCCAGCCTCAGCTACTGAGTGAGGCCCTGTTTCAAAATAAAGACTAAAAAAATAGAGCTGGGGATGTAGCTCGGAGGTAGAATGCCCCTGAGTTCAATCCCCAGTACCAGAAAAAAAAAAAAAAAATAATAATAATAATAATAATAATAATAATAATAAATATAATGTCAACACACCAGAAAAGTTTCAGACCTTATGAATATAAACCTTAAATAGAAGCAGAGTGGAAGAATGAAACAGAAAAGAAATTGGACATGGGAAAACTTTGTATATGTATTTTGTTCTAATTTTTTAATCTTTACCCCAGATGCATCATGCTACTATAAATTCAATTAAATACTCAACTATGAGGGATCCTAGGTCCAAATTTGCCTTCTTCTTTAAAAGTCTTATTAGCAGATTTCCCTTTTCAAAGGGTAAGATCATTAAAACAGTCCATAATTGAACTTTTTTTTTTAAAGTAAGTTGGTAACTGTTAAAGGTGGATGATTGTTTAGATTTCATTATGTTGTTCTCTTCACTTTTTATATTTCTAATTTTTCATTTAAAAAATTAAATAATAGACTGGGATTGTGGCTCAGTGTTAGGTCATTTACCTAGCACTCACACAGCCCTGGAGTTGATCCCCAGCACTGAAAAATAAATGAATATATATATATTTTTTAAATAAACTCCAATAAATATATTGCCTTAAATAGGCCAATTGTGATGTACTTCCATTTATACTATAGAAGTGGATGTTAGCCTGTAAAAATATAGTTGATTTCCTATGATGCTGAAAAGGAAATTTCCTAAGATAGAAATTTTAAAAATCTTAAAAATTGTCCCAATGATCGATTTTTATGGATAGATACATAGTCACAGGCAAAGATGTAGAAATAAACATGTCACCTCAGCATTGCCAGCATTGAGCTTCGGAGCCTTCCAAATTCATTCATTCAGTGTATGGAGACTGCCTTTGAATTATTTCACCAAGTTATTATACTTCTTCACCTAATGCCTGTAGTCACTGAAATCAGGAGTGGCCATCTCTAAACCCTCCGACTAGGTAAAGATGCCAAGGAAGCCCATGACAACTCATGAACGCATGACATTGCCAACCAACATTCTCTTAGCAAATTTTGGAGAATAATTCCCTCCCCCCCCCCTCTTTCTCTCTCTCTCCTCCCCCCTCCCTCTCTGCCTCCCTTCTCTCTCTCACATCTCTTCCAGAAAAGATCATTTCTACTCTTAGCATGTATCTTTTTCTAAATAAGGTGTAAAGATTTTTAAAATTGTCTTGTATATTAAAGAACTGAAGTAGTACTAACTGAGAAGCAAAAGTGATAGAAACTAGAATTATTGGGGCAATTTAATACTGACAAGTATGTAAATATCATGAAACAGCTATACCAAACCAGCATCCCTCATCTCTATCTTCTTACAAGACAAATCGTCTCCTCTCTTAGAAAATTAAAAAATGCAAGCTTAAGCCAAATATTCTGGAACCACAGATCTGCTCACCCATTCCTTCACTAAAGTAATACAGCAAAGAAAATTTCAAGCTCTGTTGCAAAATCAAGAATTTTTACTAAATACTATTCATATCATCAGACTTATTAAGAGTTCGGGAAGATACTGTGAAACTCACCCATGTTAGGTACGTCGGAGTCTTTGCAACCAGTAGTAGGATCCAGGTAACAAATGGCAAAACAATTAATGGCTTTGGATGCTAAAATGCCTTCCTTCAAGGTGGTAAAGAGTTTTTGAGTTAAACCACCTGGACCTGAGACTATAATGCACCAATAAAAGCATAAAAAAATAAAATAAAATAAAACCTGGGAATAACTGATTCTTTCATCAGAGCATTATTCTTCTTTGTTTATCAACTTCTATAGTCCAGCAACAGTTTCTAAAAGCTTCACAGTAAAAGTTTGGAAAATTCATTTAAATGTAGGGAATATATATTTTTACTTTTACTGGTGCATTGTAATTATACATCATAGTGAGATTCAAAGTGACCAAAGAGATATATACATGCACACATCACTTGGTGTACTAACATTTTTTTTTAGATGAGGTCTTGCTTTGTTGCCCAGACTGGTCTTCAACTCCTGGACTCAAGCAATCCTTCTGCCTCAGCCTCCTGAACAGCTGGGACTACAGGAACACATGGGAAACATAAATTTAACTATGCAAGTTCATGCAACAAAACTTTGTAACTGCTATAGCAATTATAGAGAAGATGCAAAATAAATGTCATCATATCAGACCTCCACTAACACACATGCAAGCACGCATGCACACAAGCGTGCACGCACTCACGCACACACACATGCAAGCACGCACGCACGCACTTCCACTCAGTTGTTCCAACAGAAGGGTAGAGGAGCCCAAAAATCTCACTAGAAGGACTCAAGAAATAAGTGGCAGGACAATGTCCCCAAAGAGTCAGGAGGTGGCGGGAACCGTGGCGAGGAGCGGACAGAGAACTGGACTCCTGCTCACAGCTGTAGCTGGAGTTCAGAAGATTAATTGTAATAAACTAGCACATCTCTCACTATCCAGTGATCTACTTCCACAAATTTGTATTAGGATTTCACACATTTATCACGGGTAACATTTACAAAAGAGAATACTTTCTCCTTCTTTTAATTTATTTTCAAAAGAAAATGAGCAGTGATCATACAGGTGCTGGAGTTAGTCTTAGTTTGAGTTGCTGCTCTGCCACTTACCAGCTATGTGTCCTGAAACAGGTTGAGAAGCAGGGTTTTTTGTTGAGGTGTTTTCTTCCTCCTCCTTCCCCTCCCCCCCCCCTTCCTGGATTAAACCCAGGAGCATTCTACCTCTGAGCTAGACCCCCAGACCTTTTTTTTAAATTTTGAAACAGGGTCTCCCTAAGTTCCTGAGGGCCTTGCCAAATTGCTGACACTGGCCTCGATCCTCCTGTCTCAGCCTCCCAAGTCCCGGGATTGCGGACAATCACCACCACACCTGGCCTCTGAGTAGTTATTAATCTGTAAAATGGAGATGGTAATAACAATCATTTAAAGCTTCCTTTCAAGGATTAAAGGAGTAGTTCAAGTAAAGGGCTTCACATAGTTCCCAATAAGTAAACATTCAATGAGTGCTGTCTCTTTCTGTTATTGTTAGTACTAGTACTAGTAGTAGTAGAAGTAGTAATACTTCTCTATAACAAAATACAGAATGTACTTCCCTAGACAGCATCCCACCTAGTACTGAATACCCTATGAAGTTTTTTCTTCTATTTTCCTCACTCTTCCCCAAACAGCATTTATAGAGTTGGTTGTTTCATTTTAATGCTTGAAAACTATCAATTTATCCAAGTATAGTTATGAATTCTGCATGCACAAGGAAATGTAGAATCACCTTCTTGACCCCAGGACTCCTGGCTGAGGGTGGATGCAGTGTGAAGATGAGCTTAAATGCTGAGGTGGTGCTCCCTTCTTCCACACAATTGCCTTTTTTGAGAAGCCATAGATATGGGGAAGTTTTAGAGCAATTTTACCAAGAGACAAGGAACTGGATCCCATGTGTGCCCAAGACTCCCTGGGCCCAGGCACAGAGGCTGGGAGACTCTAACTACAGCCTAAATTTCATGCCACGTGGCAGAGTGAGGCTTTCTCCCAGAAGCAGTGCATTGTTAGCATATCAGAAATATTATTAATTTCCTATCTCGAATGTGCAGAAACCTCACACAAAGGAAAAAGCCAGCTCGCCTTCCCACCGCCCGTTCCAGCTCTGGTTAAAGAAGGTACAACCTGCAGAGCTGCTGATTCAAGGGTCCTGGTCCAAACCTTCAGTCCCTGCCCCCATTAAAATGTAAAACCAGATCCAACCCATCACGAAGTGGCACCAGAGGATTGCAATTTCATCCAGCATGATTTTTATTAGCCTTGCAATTTCTTAATGGGCTCCCCTGAGGACTGGCTGGTAGAATCCTGCACTACCAGTCCGGATTTGCTACAGGCAGTGTAATAAACATGGCATCTGCCCTGTGACAATTGTCATCACATCTGACCAGGGTGCAGAAGGCAGAGCTAAAGGTTAACAAAACCATTGCTCAGGTGGCAGGGAGGTGAGTGAGCAGAATGTTAGAGATCGTAATCCGAAGGCGAAGGCTGCTCGCCAGGTCCATGCTTCTTCCAGCGTGGCCAGAGTCCCCGGGAGCCGAGCAGGCAGCTCTCCGCCTCCTGCAATCAGCATCTTTTACACGTCTCATCAGTGTCACCGTTCCCGACATCTCATTATGCACCAGAGGTGGAAGTGGACAGGTATGGAACACTCGAACTTTTACTTTTCTTATTATTTCCATGGAGCACCATGGAGCTGAGAGTTAATTAAGTCCTGTGGGACAATCAGTGTCTTTTTTGCTAGGTTAAATTACATTATATACAGATGCAAAAGAGAGAGAGAGAGAGCAAAAAATCCTTCAGCTCCTTCCTGGTTAATAGAGTAAGTTAGAAAAGTGATGATTCCTAACTGGAAGCTGAAGTTGATAGCTCCTTAGCATACGAGATGTCTAATGAAGTCATATGACAAATCCCCTGGGATCGCCACCCTCAGAGGATCTCTAAGCTCTTTTAAAAACACTTTTAAAGAACTTCTCCCCTCAACTCTGACAGAAACTCAACTGTGGGGTACTAGTCAACCCTACAGGATGGGTAAGAGAATTCACTCTACCAGGTTGGAGGAGTAAACTTCCTTTGGGTTTGTAAAACCTAAGACAGAAGAAACCTTTGGAGGTAACATGGGACCAGAGAACGTGAGAGAGGAAAGAAACCTGCAAAGGACCTGCTGCAAGGTTTCCCAGAGTGCTTCACAGAAAGCCAGTAAGTGTTACATGAAGGAAAAATAAGTAAGATTCACGTGACCGGATACATTTGGGAAAGGCTGGGTTTAACGGAGTCTAACTACCTTCCTTCCAGCCGTGCTCTCCAAGCTTTTAATGTGCTACTGGACATTGTGATTCCCAGAGCAGAATTCCCAGAGCCACATTTCCCAAACTTGATCACAGAATTACTTCCTCATGGGACATACTATGTTCCTAATTGCCTACAGTATTCACATTAGCAAATGTTGATTCAGTCCAATTCCTCATTACAGATGGGGAGCTGAGGTTTTCCTGAATACTTGCCTACCTACCATCACCCGGGTAGGTCAGCCTGGGTGGAAGGACTTGATCATCCACTCTCAGACCACTCTACCACACTGTCTCGCTCTGTAACACATCAGGAATCTAAAACGCTTGACAAACATCTGTGTCACTCAGAAAGTCATGCAGTTTCTCCACGTGACCTCCAGAATGCCTGTCCTTCCCCCCCTCTCACCTGACTTCCCAATGCTCTTGTCACTGTTGACAGCAGTGGCCTCCATGTGCTTGCACCTGAGCACCAGGAAACAGGAGCTACCTACTTGTGTTAGAACCAACCTGTTCCCAGGCCAAAATTCAGCAAGACTAGCATTCTGACTCTGATATGGCTCCTAAGGGACATTTTATGAGACAAAATGGTGGCTACCAAATTTACAAAGCCTCTAATAGCTCGACCTTTCCTCTTAGATTGAATCTATGCTCCTTAGTTTGACACTTAGAAATACTCATGATGTTTTCTAACCTTCCTGTCTAGTTATTCCCATCCTGGTAGTCTTTTTTTTAACTGTACACTCTGGCCAAATATAATTACTTATATATAAACCACTTTCCCCATCTCTGGGACTCTGTAAGACTAATTACCAGTATACTGTTATTCTGTATGTCCTCTTACCTAAATTCTAATTATCCTTCAGGCCCAGGTTTAAATGCAATACTGTCCAGGGAGTTCCAGATACTTTTTCCAACCTGAAGATTTCTTTGCTGTCACTGATTTTCTACATCGAAATACAAATACACCTGTTATCATATTACATTTTTCTTATAGTCAAGTTATTGGGTTTTTATATCTCCCCTGTTGAATAATATATCCCACAGTGTATGGGGTTGTATATCATCTCTCTGTAGAGTTAGTTCAACTCTTTCAAACCCCAAAGAGTTGGATTAGTTGTACCATTCTGGATTTTGAATGCATAATTTTATCTAAGCCCTTCATAATTTCATAATCTTCAATGAACTCTTTAACCATTTGAAAATCCCAGGGAATGGCTAAGGCAGTGGCTGGGACACTCTGAGTGACCTGTAAATACTACTTGGGGATTAAAGTCACTTCTTCTGACACAGGGGTGCCATGCCCCTTCCACTGGACACATGATTCTGTGTGTTCCCTGTCTCAGTAAAGTCATCAGGAAGTGTCCTTCAAACTCATAGGAATCGGTGCCGGGCAAAAACAGAACAAAATAGATTTGCTTCTGCTTGGCTGTGCATACTTTCCCCTCTGGGAAGGAAGAGAAGTTAAATGAGAGTGTTTTCGGGGTTGGTACTGCAGCTGTGAGCCTCAGCGATCAAGGCCCTTGCTTTTGACATTAATCCAGGGAGGGGCCTTTGTCAGCTGACCTTGTCTAATGCACTCTGTATAAATAGATATTCATTACACGGGGAAGCTGGGAGGTTTAATTAATATTTGTGATGCGTTTGGGAAGACCCATTATGGGAAGCAAACCTTAGAACAGAGCATATCTTTCCTTAGATTGCTTTTTTCTTATTAGAGGACATCCCTCCTACATAAAACTGAACGCTGAGCCATCCCCATTGGAAGCTGGTACATCATAAAAGCAACTGCTGTCATTTGGAATAAGGAAGAAGGGCATCACAAGAGATGCACGTATCTGATGCTGAGGTCCTGCAGGCTACTGCAGGTCAGTGCATTCTGTGTAGTCATTATGCTTTCTGGGCTGCGTGTTTGCTTCTTTGTTCAAAGCAATCACTACTACTGAATTCTGAAGGAGGTTGACCAAACTCTTTCCTTTTCCCCTTCACTTATGTTCTTACACAGAACATTCACCTTGTTTTCACCTCAGTTAAAATCCTATGCAACAGTAGTGCCTTAAGTTATCACAAAGGAGGAGTAAAGAGGACCAGGGGAGGAAGCTGGGGTTCAGAGCTATAAAGAGAAAAGCAAAGCCACTGTGACTAAGCGCTGCTTGATCACCCAACACCCACCCTCCAGTTTCCCACTCGTCAGCCACTTGAAAATCGCAGGGGATGGCTAACGCAGTGGCTGGGACATCCTGAGTGAGCTGTAAATACTACTTGAGGATTAAAGAGCATCTCATTCCCCTGACACAGGGGTGCCATGCCCCTTCCGCTGGTCAGATGATTCCGTGTGTTCCCTGTCTCAGTAAAGTCATCAGGAAGTCCTTCAAACTCACAGGAAATCGGTGCTCAGGATTCTCCTTCTGGTATCACTGCTTCCATACTCTTACCCAGATGTTTGGGGTGGGATTAGGTCTATTCCAAGGTCCACAGTGGACACTCATTGACCAAAACTAATCAGCAGAACCATCGCCCTGAACACAAGGCAGTGTGGTCAAGCAACTCAATTTGGAGCAAAGAATGAGTCATGAGGAGACTGTGTCCATGAAAGACCCTTTCAATCCCATGTGACATGAAAAGGAAAGCAAGCTGCTCTCGAGCTACCCGCAACCTCTGCGTGCACAGAGAAGCGGGCTCAGTTGTGTCTGACACTACAGAAGCAAGGCAGAGACATGAAGGAGCCCCAAGCTGCTGGCTCCTGCTATTACTATGACTCCACGCTTTCCTCTGAGCCAGTGCCATCTCTTTATTATTTAAATTTGCTCGGGTCATTTTTTTCTTTGGAATTAAAGTCTTCATAGTGAGCCTTTTAGTGCAGTTACAAATGTTAATTACATAAATTAATAGGATTCATTGTAATATTTCCATACATGCATATATTGTGTATTGATCATATCTATCCACCCTTCTTCTACTGTCTCTCCCCCACTTTTTCCTCTCCCCACATAATAAGATTATTTTTTAAACTGGGGATTAAACCCAGTACTCTATCTCTGAGCTATACCCCCAGCCGTATTTCATTTTGAAACAAGATCTTGCTTAGTTGTCGAGGGTTTCGCCAAACTGCTGCGGCTGGCCTTGAACCTGCAATCTTCCTATCTCAGCCTCTCAAATACTGGGATTACAGGTGTCTGCCACCAGGCCTGGCTCCCATAATAAGATTTTTTAAAAAGCAAAGTATAAAGACAGAAATGAACGAGCATGAGTGTGTGGTAAATATTTATAAGTAGATTACGAAGAGCTATGAATATGAATATAGACCATAGATATATAGATGTATGCTACATTTGAACAAATTTTCTTGATGTAGAATATCCTAAAGTGTTTTTAGGAAGAAAGAGAGATTTAGCACAGGCAGAAATGATCATGTCTCCCCATAAACTCCTACTGTTTGCAAGAACAGTTGATTGATTTCTCAGCACTATAAAGTTCCATGGAGGATCTTCAGGGCATGGGCACTATGGGTGGGAATGGAAACTAGCCATCAATGAAAGGAGAAGGAGAATCCAAAAGATGAAAAGAGTCTGAATGTATTCAAATGCCCAACCATTTTCCCCCAATAAATCTCTTCACTCCGTAATTTCTGCCTAATGGCTCCTTCTCACAGCCTAACTTCCCATATTTGCCATCAAGAATGTAAGTCAGTTTATGATTCCATGTGAACTTATAAGAAAAAAAAAAGACACAAAGTGGGATACAGTGGGTCAGCCACAAGACGTCGGGGCCGCTGGCTAAAGATAGTGTGTTCGGTGAGGGTGACCAGATTGTGTACCATAGCAACAACAACAACAAATCCAAATATTCAGTGGCACAAAACAAGTTTGTTTCTTGTTCATAAAGTGTCCACAAGTGTATTTCTTCAAATGTGTTCACAAAGTTCACTTCAACTCCGAGACAGAACTATCCTCCATACGTTGACATACACTCAGTCCACACTCTGGGCTCCTCAGCCAAAATGGTGAAAGAAGACAGAGAGGGCAGAAGTGGAGTGCTTCTACCCACAGTCTCAGCAAGTCACAGGGCCTCTCAGACTTCAAGGGATGGGCACGTCAGGGCTTCCTTGATCTCAAAGGAGAACAGATATTGGTGATGGCGGCCACAGAGGGAATAACTAAGAGCTGCTGTGCATTCTTATAGGTAAAAGGGGCGTGTGGAAAATGAATTAAAATCCCTTACTCATCAGCATTTAACTGAAAGTAAGGACGCTTCCAGATGATTTCTTCTATTTTGTTCCGCATCTGTCACCAAGGGGAGAACCTGAGGAAACCAACTTCATGATGATCAGACCTCAGAAAGGCCAGATGTTCATTTGGAAAATCTATAGGATCAAGACATACCTTGGGATAACCTACAGAGTTAAGACGTGCCTTTCCTGTTTTGTTTGTTTTATTGCATTTTTTAGTTTTTGTTCTTATTGTTTTTTGGTGTATCAGCTCCTAAGAGCAATATATTCCTTCATTCGATGGCTGTTTATATACACTTCTTTCCTTCCTCTCTTAGAAAGAACACCCATGCTACCACCCCATGTATCTGAAATGATCTCTTGACATACATTTTATGGAGAAGTTTCCCTCATCCACATATTCTTCTTCTGATTTGCATTTGTTTTGCTCCACAGAGAAAGGCAGAGGTAACCTTTGTGCCCTATAGAAAACCCAAGTTCTCCAAGTTTGCTGAATTATTAGGGTCAGGGTTCCTCCATCAGCTTCCTGGCCTCAAGCCTACCATCATCTAACTTTAGCTGAGGGAAACCCAGGGACCAGAAAGGGTCCTGCCTGACCCTCCCACCAGTGGTCAATGGAGGAAGACATCAGGAAGACAGGAAGTACATGAACCTGCAGTGGCGGAGGGCACACACTCCCCTGACTGAGATTAGTTGGAGTCCCTCAAAACTGAAATGTAACAAGTAGGAAAAGAAACAGCCCAAAAATCAGACTGAAAAGTTCATGCTGGAAACAAGAATTTATAGAGTCAATGACAAGTTAACTTCCACTCATGAAATGATAATATCTTACAAATAATCTCTATCTCTGAGTAATAGCTTTTATCAAAAACCAGTTCAATACTTTTAATTCTATTCAACACCTCTGCTCCTTTTCTTCTCCTCTGAAGCAGTCTCCTGAGAGACAGCAATTCTTGCTCTCTGAGCTGATTTTTAATTTGATGAAATCAGCTTCCATAACACTTTCAATATTTGAATAACCACAGTCTCCTTCATCTCACATGAAATGTCCTTCCTGTTCATTTTTATCCAAATTTCTTCACTCTCCAGCCGCTAGCTATCTGGTCAAGGCTTCCTACATTTCTGTACAGGAATCTACAAAGATATGCAGTTTGGAGGCAGTTAATGTGGCTCTTTTTTAAAAAGTGCAAACCAGGCATGGTGGTACACACCTGTAATCCCAGTGCTTGGGAGGCTGAGACAGGAGGACACAAGTTCAAGGCCAGCCACAGCAACTTACTGAGACATGCAGCAACTTAGTAAGACTCTATTTCAAAATAAAAAAGTCTGGGGATGTTATCTTGGAGATAGAATGCCCTAGGTTCAATTCATCCCCTCCCCAAAAATGCATATTTCATCCCAATGATATCAACAGCAAGTCCTTGGATAGGAAGATCTATGACCAAACCAATCAGATTTAAAAGGACACCACTAAAGAGAAACCCAAGTTCTCCTAACTTACTAAATTTCCTTTTGTTTCTTAAGAATGGATGATTATTTGCTCTTGAAAATAGAAATGCTATATTCAGTAGACTCAAAATTAACATTTCATTGTTTTTAGCAAAAATAATGTTTAATATGTCTAATAAGAAACCATCTATGAAAACACTAACAAAACTCATATCATTCCTTCTCCAACACACACACACACACACACACACACACACCATCACCGTCTTCACACCATAGGAGATACACACAGCAAGTAGGACTACATCTAATTACTAAAGCCCATTCCACTGTAATCTGACACCTTCCTACCTGGGAAGGGAACCTACTCATGGTTAGCAGCTTTTAACTCTCTATCTGGGTTCAGGAAAAGGGTGATTTACTACAGGACATCTATCTATGGAAAAGTGAGCTTTTCTCTCTAATGAAAAACTGAACAGGCTGATAATGTAACATATTTACATATTACAGCCTTCAGTTGCCCTTATGAAGGATTTACACGTAATCTTTTTTTTTTTTTTTTTTTTTTTTTTTTTTTTTTTTTTTTTTTTTTTTTTTTTTTTGCGGTACTAGGGATTGAACTCAGGGGCATTCTACCTCCGAGCTACACCCCCAGCCCTATTTTTTATTCTTTATTTTGAAACCGAGTCTCACTAAGTTTCGGTGTGCCTCACTAGGTAGCTGAGGCTGGCCGAGAACCCGGATCCTCCGGTCTCAGCCTCCCGAATGCTGGGATTACAAGCGTGCGCCACCACGCCCGGCTACACGTAATCTTTTGAAGTCACCGATCTGGAAACTAAAATACACGATTGTAAGTATGGTTTATCCAATGTAACTCAATGAGTCAGTCAAAAAATGAATTTGAACACTTCTGCTTCTTCATTCCCCAAAGCTTATCTCCTCTTTAGAACTGAAAGAACCCTAATATGGGGCCATTCTACCACTCAAAGCAATGCATACCACTCCTGCCTATCTGCAAGATAACAAAAGTTTCATACTTTGAAAAGCTAATTATATTCCCACAGTCAAACCCAAAATGAGCCTACGTTGTTCTACATGATATCAGTTTTCACTGAGAAAATTCCACGCAGTATTTATTTAGACCAAAATGGCTTCAATTTATAAAGCCCTACTAGAGAAGGAAATTGTCATGTTGTGTCCCGGGGAGCTGCCCTCTTCCTGTCATTATTAGGGTCATTTTCACAGAGCTTACAGAGCTCACTGTTCTCCACTGAGGGCAGAAAATGTGACTTGAAGGTAGAAGTTAAGATTAGTTTATCAAAGATGATCCATACTCCTGTTTTGTTATATAATAGTTATGCAATAGCATTATAGTAACTAGAAGATGGGAACTTTTTTGGCCAAAATATGACAAATGGTGAGTGAAACCACAGCCCTGTTCATTGTTAACATGTCTGGATATGACAAGAACAGGCTGATGTCATGAACCCATTCAATACAAAGGATCATCTCTAAGACTCAAGAGGCCCAATTAGCTTGCAAATGAATTAAAGACAGCAGTCTAAATATTCCATGAGTTTCCTCTTTTTAAAATAAAAAAGAGCGAGATACAAAAGCATACAGGTGTTAGTTTCAAATAAGTGGCAAAGCCTCTTTTTGTTTGTGCATATACCTCCAAGCTATACCCCTCAGCCCTTTTTTTATTATTATTTTTATCTTTTATTTTTCAAAACAGGGTCTTGCTAGGTTGCTAAGAGTCTTGCTACATTGCTGAGGCTGACTAAGATCTGTGATCCCCCATCTCCATCTCTCGAGAACTGTGATTACTGGTGTGTGTCACCATACCTGGCTAGCAAAGCCTCTTTCAAACAAGAATTCTGGTTATGACAACACCATTGTAAACAAAGGCATAAATTATAACACCTTAACCTCATATAACAATTTGCAGAGCATGCAAAATTATTACCATTCTCAACTGTGGGATTACCTATTCAACAAACAATGCTATCTGGCACATTTTGAGGGTTACCTATAAATGAGACACTATGCTAAGCACTCTACATGCAGTTTTAATTCTTTGTGGGGAGTACTGGGGATTGAACCCAGGGGTGCTCTACCTCTGAGCTACACCCCTAACCTTACTTTATTTTTTTATATTGAAACAGAATCCCACTAGGTTGCTGCAGTTCTTTCTTAGTTGCTGTGATCCTCTTGTCTCAGTCTCCCAAGCACTGGAATTACAAGTGTATACCACCATGCCCAGTTCATTACGTAATTCTTATAACATTATAAGATAGGAATTAACAAATAGTAAAGTCAAGAAAATTTTCCCAAAGTTATGTATAACAAGTAAAAGAATCAGCCTTAAATCTAGTTTCATCCTAGATCCCAAGCTCATAACTACTATGTCATAATGCCTCTGTTGGACTTTTAGATTCCTCCTCCTATTACAGTTTCATATGTCCTCTCTTTCTTTCTCCAAACACTGGACATCTGGTAGTATCAGTCAACTGAAATGTTAGTGACTTGTCACACAGTCATAGACAGGGACATTGCTAGAATTGGAAGCCAGGCACCAGGAATCCTGTTTGCTGTATATTCTGTCTCAGCTGCCTGCCTAACCATCCTCAGGAGGTAAAGCCCCTTCAGACATGGAACGCCTGCCTTCACACTTGTATACACTTGTAATTCCAGTGCTTGGGAGACTGAGACAAGAGGATCACAGCAACTAAGAAAGAACTGCAGCAACCTAGTGGGATTCTGTTTCAATATAAAATAAAGTAAGGTTAGGGGTGTAGCTCAGAGGTAGAGCACCCCTGGGTTCAATCCCCAGTACTCCCCTTCTCCCTCTGCAATAGATAACTGTCGTACATTAGGACCCTCATTTCACAGATAAATACAGGTACAAGGGACTCAATAAATTTCCTGGAAATCAACCAGGTTGGATGAAGAACTAACAAGTCCCTATATCTTGTGTCCCAGATCTAAGTAGCTCGATCCTGCTTTCCACAGCACCTCTGTCTACAGACACACAACCCAAAGATACAATACAAGAGAGAGGAAGACAGGAAAGGAGAGGAGAGATGGAAAGGGAAAAGAGAAGGGAAATAAAAGAGTGAGCTTTTTAATTTAATGTCATCCCATTTGTTAATTCTTGTTTTAATTTACTGAGATTTGGGGGTCTTATTGAGGAAGTTTCTACCAGTATCTATATGTTGGATTATTGACCCTATGCCCTCTTTTAGTATTTTCAAAAAGAGCTAATTTCTAGGTCTTTGATCCATCTTAAGTTGACTCTTGTGAAGAGTGAGATGTTAGGATTTAATTTCATTTTTCTACATATGGATAACAAGTTTTCCCAACACCATTTGTTGAAAAGGCTGTCTTTTGTCCAGAGTACTTTGGGAATCTTTATCAAAGATAAACTATCTATAAATAGAAGGCTTTTTTTCCCCTGAGTCTTCTACTCAGTTCCATTGAGCGGTCTATTTTTGCATCAATACCATACTGTCTTTATTACTATCACTTTGTAGTATAATTTGAAGTCAGGTATTGTGATGCCTCCAGCATGGTTCTTACTCCTGAGGATTACTGCAGTACCTTTTGATACCTCTCAGGACCTGTTCCTTTAAACCCCTCCTTGCTTGGGTCCTGATATTATGGCAAGAGTTCTCAACACACTGCAATTGGGAGAACCCTTCTTTCACATGATCCCTTGCTAAAAAGTCAATTGATCACCATTGCTTTACAGTGAGGGTTGAAGTCAAACAGTATAAGTCCTCCAATTTTGTTCTTCCTTTTCAAGATGGTTTTGACTATTCTAGATCATTGCATTTTCAGAATTCTCAAAAATAAGCCTGGGAATTTGTACCAAAAAAAGAAAAACTTAAAAATCTGACATGTTTTACTAAACTTGCTTTCACTCTAAATAGTAATTTAAGAGAACTGACACCTTAATATTATTAAGAACACCACTAATTATTCTTTATGCTTCTTTTGATTTAGATTTAAATTAATGATTTCACATCATTTTCCAGAACAATCTATGAGTTTGTAGTTTTCACCAAATTTAGAAAATCATTGCCATTATGTCTTTAAATATTTTTCTATCCCTTTCTTTCTGAAACTCCAGTTATTTACCGCCCCTTTCTTTTTTCTTTTTTTTTTTTTTTTTTTTTTTTGCATTCTACCTTTGAACTCAGGGGCATTGAACTCAGGGGCATTCTACCTTTGAGCTACACTCCCAGCCCTATTTTTTATTCTTTATTTTGAAACCGAGTCTCACTAAGTTGCGGAGTGCCTCACTAGGTAGCTGAGGCTGGCCGCGAACCCATATCCTCCGGTCTCAGCCTCCAGAATGCTGGGATTACAAGCATGCGCCACCACGCCCGGCTTACCGCCCCTTTCTTTCTGAAACCCCAGATACTGCTTGACATTTTCCCAGAGATTACCATTTGTCCATTTATTTTTCTTCTTCCTTATTTCAGTCTTTCAATTTGGATAGCTTTGATTGTCCTGTCTTCAATGCCACCAGTCTTATCTTCTGCAAGGTTCAATCTAATGTTAAGCTTACCCAGTGGATTTTTTATTACAGATATTAATTCAATTTTACAATTTTTTGTTAATTATTTTAAAGTTTCAATTTCCTTGATAGGATTCCCTATAACTTCACTTATTGTGTCTTCCTTTTTAAAACTGCTGCTGATAGCCAAGCACAGTGGCACAGCCTTGAGAGGCTGAGACAAGATTATCACAGATTCAAGGCCAGCACATAACTTAGCAACACTCTGTTTCAAAATAAAAATAAATAGGGCTGGGTGAATAGCTTGGAGGTAGAATGCTTCTGGGTTCAATGCCCAGTGCCAAAAAAAGAAGAGAATCAAAGAAGGGGTATATGCCCCGTGCCCCTGTGTCTATTCTCCTTTCGTTGTATGTACTGGGATCAGAAAGTCTCTGCTTCTGTCGTAAGGAATCCATTTTTAACAGCTACCTTAAGCTTTGCAGTCATATTGTCAATAACTTTTACTCTGCTCTTGATGCTTCTAGGGACACAGACACAGAGATTGAGAGTAAGAGAAGGACAGAGGAGAAGGATGAGGAATGTCAACATAGCAGTTCCCAGTAATTTCCTGAAGTCAGCCCCACTCTACTCCACTGAAAACCACTGCTGTTCTCTACAGCTTTCTCTAAGCTTTGGGTTAGTTTATTCTGCTATATTTTCTCAATCTGTCCAAACCCAACTTGCTCTTTCTGCTTTAGAAGTCCCTTGAAACCTCTTATTGTCTTATGGTACCCTGTTGTGTCTTCTAGCACTGTTCTGGATTTCTGTTTTCTAATTTTTTCCTGTTATTTCGATGTGTCACTCTCTGATACATAGTAGATATAATCAATGTCTTCTGAAAGAAAAGTTTGCATGTGCTAAAATGAAAAGATGATCATGTTTTATTTATTCATCTATAAATCCATCTATTCATTCAATCATAATTACTGAATCCTGCTATTGTACTGAGCATAATTCTAAGGTTTGTGAAAATAACATTTAAGAAAAGACCGTGTTTTCAAGTAGCTTACAAGAATGCCACTGTAAACCGGGCATGGTGGCGCACGCTTGTAATCCCAGCATTCAGGAGGCTGAGACCGGAGGATCTGGGTTTGAGGCCAGCCTCAGCTACCTAGTGAGGCACTCCGCAACTTAATGAGACCCGGTTCCAAAATAAAAAGAATAAAAAATAGGGCTGGGGGTATAGCTCAGAGGTAGAATGCCCCTGGGTTCAAACCCCAGTACCAAAAAAAAAAAAAAAAAAAGAATGCTACTGTATATTTTTCAAATACAAGTGGAAGAACAATATAAATAACACAAAGTCATCTTCGTGTGAATGGCTCACGCGTAGCTGGATCTCTGTGAACGTTTCCTCTCAGTTATCAATTGTTGACCAACACGCGTGACCTTTCTCTCTGTTCCCTCTACCATTTCCCTACTTCGGTGACATCTCACCTAGTTAAGATGCTTCTGTTTCCCATGGACTTACCAAATGAGTCACCCATACCCCACTACCAGATTAAGATGACTAAAGCACCCCTCTGGTCACACAATGGCTCTTGGGGATCACTTGTCACCTGCTGGGTTAAAGGACCAAACACTTCACCTTAGTCTACAATCTGATCCCAGCCACTTTTCCAAACCTGCAGCTCACAGGCTCCCTGCTCCTGGGACCTTTCCCAAGAGTGTTTACTTCAGCACCTTATGCGTGCTGTTTCCTCCCCCGGAAGTGCCTGTCTTCTGCTTCCCTGGAACTTGCCTGTTCTTCCTGTCATAATATAACACTTTCATCTGAAGATAATGGGACAGAGCCCCCACTGTATGGTAGGGGGAAAAGCATGGCACGTGCAATCTGGGATTCAACACTTCCACAGTCAAGTTAGTTTGGGGAATCCTCCATACAAGGGCTCACCATAGAAATTCACTTTGTGCATGCACATACTAAATGTTCTCCAAAGTCCTTTGAGGGATGGATGTATATAGAAATATAGACGCACCTATCTTTTAAAATTCAACTTTCTAGCTGGGCATGATGATGCACACCTGTAATCCCCATACTTGGGACGCTAAGGCAGGAGAATCAGGAAGATCACAGGTTTAAGGCCAGCCTCAGCTAGTCAGCAAGACCCTGTCTCAAAATAAAGGATAAAAAGGGCTGGGAGAGCACCTCTGGGTTCAATACCCAGGACTACATAAATAAATAAATAAATAAATAAATAAATAAATAAATAAATAAATAAATAAATAAATCCAGCTTTCCAAATGTATTCGACTTTTATTACTAACTGTCTATTCTATACAATTAGTGTCCCAAGGTTCTCCCACCAGGAATTCTTACACTTGGAAGTGGGGACCTGGGTTTTACTCCTGAGGAGGCAGCAGGGAGTGCTGGGATTCCCCAGGTATAAGCCCAGATAAGGTAAAGGAAGGTGACCTGTTGTTTCTAGGCCAAAGTAAGGAAGTCATATACATTCAAACATGGGGAAGGTAATGATGTATCACATATGGGCATATAGGTGACATTATATCCCATTCCTAAAGCCAGCCTAACCACCCTGTCAGAGAGTAGATTCCAGGACTAATGACTTCCCAGTTACCCAGAATTCTGTTTTGGGGGGCCCTGAACGATTGTGTTTACACTTAGCCATAGTTGCCCCCCCCCCCGACATACTAATCCAGTCTATGTGCCTGAGACCTTAGTTTCATTCTTTAGGATCCCACTGGGATAAAGCAGGTTTTAAACTCTGATTTTATTGTAAATCCCTGCCATTGTTCCCCAGGTCTTCTTGGGTACTCCATAAGCTCCTGCTCCCAACAGACTGTTGGAAAGTATGACATTATCATCAACATTTGAATGCAACACTAAATCACATCTGAAAGCTACAACTGTGGCATCCATCTCCCTCACCCCTCAGGACTGAGGCTTCCTACAGGCAAGCTCCAGGCTAGGAGGTCCCAAACAGACACACCCCCCTCCTGACTCCTGAAGATCAAATGGCTTGCTCTCCAGGATGACTTATGGCTGCATTTCATCGCAACAGGCTGCTTTGTGAATCTTAGTTAATTTATCTCTGGAATAAGGTGGCTGCTCTAGACGGCATCCAGCGCTTTGTCCAACAGTAATGAGCTGACGTTAGACATTCTCCTCCTTTGAACCGCACCTACATCCATACACAGCCTCCCTTTCCAACTATCCCCAGATGCTATGGGAGCATCTTTCCATATTATTCTCTCTCCTCCTTCCAAACATGTCAGATGACCTCGAATATGGCAAGAACTCCATAAATATGTTGCATAAATATTTTAAAATAAGTGAGAGAGAGCCAGGCGTGGTGGCACACACCTGTAATCCCAGTACTTGGGAGGCTAAGACAGGAGAATCGCAGGTTCACAGCCAGCCTCAGCTACTTAGTGAGGCCTTCTGCAACTTAGTGAGACCCTTTTTCAAAATAAAGAATAAAAAATAGGGGGATATAGCTGAGAGGTAGGATGCCCTGGGGTTTAATCTTCAGTACCAAAAAAAAAACAAGTGAGATAAAACCTCTAAATGAGATCTCAAAACATGACTTTGAGAGGGTAAAAAATTAAATAAAATCAAAATGTGGAATGATCTAGGCAAAGCAGCAGCAAGTACTACAGAGATACAGCTCTATGTCATTTTATCATTTTCTAGCACAACTACTAGGAACTAGCATGGCCAATAATGACTAACCCTGGACCTGCACTATGTGAGAGACAGTAGCTCCCATGGGCTAACCTCAGGGCAACCCTATTCGTTGGCTACAGTTACTATCTCCCACTTTACAGGTGAAGGAACTGAGGCACAGAGGGTGTGAGTAACTTGCCTGAAGTCCCCCAGGTAGGAAGTGATGTGTTCAAACCTGGGTAGTCTAGTTCCAAAGCCCACACATCCAATCATGATGTTACCTGCTTCCCCCTTCCCTTTAACCAGTATTTGCTCAGGTGAGCACGTCAACTAGCCTAGGCTCTTCCCCACCCAGATAGAAACGGAGGTCCAGAGAGGGTTAACCATTGCTCAGCGTCCCACAGCAGGGCCACCTCACTAGACAAACTTTTGAAATGTTGCTGAAAGCTGACTGCTGAGGAGGCACAGAGTGAAACAGAAGCTGTGATTAGGGGAGAGTAGGTCTGGAAATGATGAATTGACATTAGCAGTGAATTGAAGGGGGGGAGGGGGACACAGTGAAGCCAGAAATGACAGCCTGGGGCCATCACCTAAAGGGAAGGGAAAGGGCAGGAAGACTGGGGAGGTGATAGAAGGAACAGAGCGCCCAGCAGGATAGGGAGGTAGCCAGAGAACAGTTTAAGATGCACGGAAAAAAGAAAATGGTAAGCCGGGCATGGTCGTACACGCTTGTAATCCCAGCACTTGGGAGGCTGAAACTGGAGGATCCGGGTTCTCGGTCAGCCTCAGCTACTTAGTGAGGCCCTCCGCAAATTAGTGAGACCCTGTTTCAAGAGAAAGGCTAAAAAATAGGGCTGGGAATGTAACTCAGAGGTAGAATGCCCCTGGGTTCAATCCCCAGTACCGCAAAAAAAAAAAAAGAAAAAAGAAAAAGAAAATTGTAATTACATACAGTTTCAGCACCAGTACAAAAGTTATATAAAAAAAACATATATTACGAAATCAGGAAGTATAGTTTGGGATTGGAACGGTTTGACTGATCTAGCGTCCACAAGAGAACCTGGAATCATGTGTGGCACATAATAGGCACTTAATAAATGTTTGTTCCAAATAAAAGAAACAGAGAGGAAAATCTAAGAATTGCTTTCATAAAGAGAAAGACACCTAGGGGAGTAGGTGCTCAATAAATATTATTTTTGTCTGTGTACAAGTGAGAAGCCTGGGGAGTTGTAAAAGATTATCTGATACATTTCCAAAGCGCTCTTAGCCTCTGATTTCAATTCTCGCAAATTCCTCGGGGAGGCTGTGGAATCTCTCACTGGGGACTTAGGGACACGTTCTTAGAAGAACCACTTGGAGGGAACAGTGTAGACGATTTCAGAACAAATGATTCGAGGTGGAGAGGCTAGCCCAAATGGCTCCCGTCTTTCTCCCGTTCTAATTTCCACATAATCCCCTCCAAGGCTGGCGTCTGCTCCCTGCAGAACGCAGAAGGGAGATGAACCGGATGGACCAGCGACGTCGCTGTCCCTCCACGCTGAGAATGGCTGAGTGATTTGGAAGCCTTCCAGAAGGGCCTGGATAAATTGCAGGCCATTTATTTTATGAAGAAATAAACCACAGAAAGCCCCTTCGAAACCAGCATGCAGAAATCAGGACAAAACGCCGAGGAGATTATCTGTTCGGAATTTGCTTTAAAAGATTCCAGGCAGCACTCATTTATTTTTGAGAAAATATATGATTAACCATAGTTAACCATGAATTCAGATGTTGTGCATTAGACCAGCTCCTCAGAGTTTGAGAGCATTTAATATTATATATCGCTGCCATTTGGGCTAAATTGTTTTTTTAATGTACACAATATTACAAATTTAATTTGAGCTGTTTGAATCAGTCTGTAAAAAAGATTTGATTATACCTGAGTGTTCTGGCCCCGGCTTTTCCGTATCTCAGTAATCTTGGCGGTAATTGGCTGATTAGGCGTCTCACACTCCATCTCTGCCTCAGTTTCCATGGTAATGTTACAGGAGCTATTATAGATGAGAACTTCATCTCTTTCCACTTTAGGGCTGAAACGAGAGGGGAGGTTAAATGGGGTGTCATCAATCTTAATGAAATGCAATTATTTTTACTCTTATTAATCATTGCAAGCCATTAGCTTGTGGCAACTACAGGCCACCATTTGTCAAATTTTGCAAATTTCTGTAATTTTGTTTCCATTCTTTTATTGTTTATTTGTTTTCCTTTATCTGCTCACCCTGCAATGAAAATGCACATGGTAAATATCTTTCACTGAGGCCTTTCTGCTTTTCCAAATCTAGCAGGAACATTAGGAAAAGCTTCTCCAATCCCAACTTAACAAGCAATGCACAGACAATACTTCCAGTTCCAAAAATGGAAGCTAAGATTGGGCAGGGTTGGGTTTTTGGTTTTTTCTTCTTCTTCTTCTTCTTTTTCCCCTTTTGCTCGTCCTGATCTTACTCACACTTAGTGTTGGGGGAGTGAATTGCCTGAATCCCCTCAGGGCAGATGGAGAAATTGGAAAACCCACACAACTGGCTAACTGGTCCCTAATTCCAACTGTGAAAAAATGAGCTCATTTAGGGTTTCAATTCCCTCTCCCCAGCTGATGGCAATGAGGCTCTGTTGCTAGCAGTGGAACATTAACTTAGTAAATTAATTAAACTTACTTAACAGCCCCGACTAAGGAGATGCGATATATGTGCCAGTTATACTACCAGCCACTCACTTTTAAAGTCCCCTTGCTTTAAGGGGAGAAGCCAGACTGGATTTAAAATGAAAAACAGCAGTGTAGCACTACACAAAGTCTAAAAATATGCAGTCTAGAGGAGGTGAGAGCATGGATATTGAAGGATATCATCCCCAACAGGTGTGATATTTATTCGAGAATAATCCTGGCTTTAGGCACTGTTGCAACTAACTCAAAGATTATTAGTAATAATAATGCATGATGCTTTCTACTTCTCGACGATTTCATATGTATGATCTCATTTCAGCCTGTAAATTAGGCAGAGGTATAAAAAATGTAACCCAAAGAGACCAGGGGATTTGCATAAAGTCAAACACAAAATTATGCAGCTCCCAATATTCTGGAACCCAGGTGTCCTGCTTCCTAGGGTAGCGCCCTCAAGTTTTCAAATGCCAATCAAGCACCAGTCGTGAAGACAGCAGATCCCATGGGGAGACCAGGAAGGGTGGGGAAAAGGGCAAAAGGTCATTGATTGAGAAACCATAAATCATGTTGAACTATAGCATCTTTTTTCCAAATCAATGCTGAAATGGTTTCTCCCACAGTATGCTAGAAATAACGAGAAGGCTAGCTATCACCTCTCACAACTTGATCTTCTCTTCCTGCTAAAATGTTATCATCGCTGAACCACTTAAGACATGACTTCCACACCCATTGCCCTTCTAGACCTATGGAGGGTTGTCAATATTTTAACATCACAGCACCCCAGAACTGAACGAAGAGAATTTGTTGGGCTTTGGTTTTTTCTGCTTTCAATTTTGTCTAATATACTTTTATTAGTGCATTGTAATCACACATTATGATGAAGTTCAGAGAGAGAGGGAGGTGCAAACACACAGCTGACCACTGGGGCCCCGTCTCACTTTATCCCTCCCCCCACGGCACCTAACACTGTTCATTTTGTGTCCTTTATGAATGCTATCTAAAGAGGTGATCTACTCACAGTCCCAGGCCTGCAAACGCCTGAGGATTTCACTATGCTGTATTTGCTCAACTGATTCTCTGAAAAGGATTTGCATGCAAGAGTTAGGCTAGGAAAATGATGGGTTACATGTGAATCCAGCACTGACCTTTCACATCTACATGACAATGAAGATGTTACTCTCTGAGCTTTGCCTTTCACATTTATAAAACAGTTACTAATTATTGAGTACTTACTTTGTAGAGGTGTTGAGGGAATTGAGCAAAATGATGCATATAAAATGCCTAGCACAAGCCAGACCAGGCCAGCATGGTGGAGTCCACCTGCAATCCTAGTACTTGGGAGGCTGAGACAGGAGGATCATAGGTTTAAAGCCAGCCTGAGCAACTTAGCAAGATGCTGGTTAAAAAAAAAAAAAATTATGTAGGTACATCATGTGCTTTAGGGTGTCCCTCTGCCCCAAGCATCCACTATAATTAAATCAACTTCTTTGCTTATCGAGGATCTCTCTTTTTCATCTGGAGACCCTCCTATGCCCCATCTTCTCCCTAGTATCCACATATTAGGGAGAACATATGCCTCGTACTTAACAAAGATGTATGCTATATTGCACGAATTACTACAATAAAAATTAAAAAAAAAAATTAAAAAGGGCCAGGAGTGTAGCTCTGAGGTAGAATGCCTCTGGTTGCAATTTCCAGTACAAAAACAGGAGGGGGGGGAGAAGAGGAAACAGTCAGGTTTGATGGCACACACCTGTAATTCCAGCACTTGGGGGGGTTGAGACAGGAAAATCAAAAGTTTGAGACCAGACTCAGCAATTTAGCAAGACTCTCAGTAAGCTTAGGATACCATATCTCAAAACAAAAATTGAAAGGGACTGGGGTTGTAGCTCAGAGGTAGAATGCCCCTGGGTTCAATTCCCAGTACCAAAATAAATAAATAAATAAATAAATAAATAAAAAGTGCTTAGCACAGAACTTAGTACACAGTAAGTAAGTGATAAAGGCAGCTCTTTTACTTTTTGGTAGTAGTAGTATTGTTAAAATGTAAATGTGGAAATTTACATTCATTGTTGTTATTTCATCTCTTTGACTTAGACCTGTTGCTCTAGTACATATGTATGTGTGTGTGTATGTGTGTGTGTGTGTGTGTGTATACATGTTGTGTGTGTGTTACTAGGGATTGAACCCAGGGGAATTCTACCTCTGCGATACCCCCCTAGCCCTTTTTATTTTTTGTTTTTTTTTGAAACAGGGTCTTGCTAGATTGCTGAGAGTCTTACCAAGTTGCTGAGGCTGGCCTCAAATCTGCAATCCTCCTGTCTCAGTGTCCCAAGTACTGGGATTGTTCTAGTATATTTTAAATCTGGAGCCTATAATCTAGCTATAAATCTACCTAGCTGAATCATCCATCAGATAGACAAAGCCACAGGATAAATACAGTATCTACTCCTGGTATGTCAGTCATATAAGATTCAAAAAGGCATAGCAAAGTAATATGACCTCTAAATTAAAATGCAATATAATAGGCAGCTAAATACAGAAATATAGTAGAATGCAAAACCAAGATGGACTTTTAAAACACCTGATTACAAACCAACTGGAGACTAGTATCAGGCCATTTAGGGCTTTGCAGACCTAGGACTTTTTTTGTCTACTGGGGGTGGAGAGATTGTTGGAAGAGTCTGAGAAGTTCTCCCACCATATTTACATCCTAAATCATACACCCATCTGGAAAGCAGAGACACTGGTTGACCACTCCAACCCCTGCTCTGAGAACCAGGTCCCAGGCAGGCCTGTTCACCTCTGAAGACTCAGCAAGCCATCCGATGATTAGCAATTCCTCCCCGAATTGTGTCAGGGACAATGTCGGGCTCAGTTGTCTGTATTTTCAGAATTCTGCCCTTTCCTCTTTTTAGTTGGTTCGGAGAGTGTCATTTGCCCTTTGGTTCTCCCTGTCACCTAGCAAAGGTGAACTCAAGTGGCCAAGTCGCTCTGCCTTCCTGCGTCACCCTGGGAGCAAAACACTCTCCCTTATCACATTCTTCTTGCTCTGGCAAGAGTTAAACTCTTTTGTTAGCCTAGATTTTTTTTTTAACTTGTCCCTGGTCACCTCACTAGAGAATTTTTTTTTTAAGAAGCCACCACCAAAATTAGCAGAGACACCAGGGTATCTAAAATAGACTGGCATTTACAAAATTTCAAAGTTTCTCAATCGCTGAACACTATTCTACATTTTCCTCTATAATAATCTTTTTAATTAAGAAATACAGTGGGCCGCATTTTTTATGGTGCTGGGGATTAAACCCAGGGGCATTTTACCTCTAAGCTACCCCCGAGCCCTTTTTATTTTTATTTTGAAAGGGAACCTCATTAAGTTCTGAGGCTGGCCTCCAACTTGCAATCCTCCTGCCTCAGCTTCCCAAGTACTAGACTTACAGGTATGTGCCACCATGCCCAGATTGAGTCTGATGTATATGAAATAAAACTATGTGTAGACACCAATGTGTATGTACATAGATATGGATATACATATGATATAGATGTACATGCATATACGCATGCATACACACAAATGTTTAGTCTGAAAGGATGTGGTAAAAATGTTTTGGTTCAAATAGTGGCAAAGATAGTTCTAGAACTTAAGATTCCTGACTCCTAATCTATTGCTCTTTCAGTTGGTCTCATCAGATCTTAAAGTCAGCAGGTAATCTGTGTGTGCTCTTTAGGACAGGTAGTAAAAACACGTGCAGAGCCAGGCGTGGTAGCACATGCTTCTAATCCCAGTACTTGCGAGGCTGAGACCAGAGGATCTTGGTTCCTGACCAGCCTTACCTACTCAGTGAGGCTCTCTGCAACTTAGTGAGACCCTGTTTCAAAATAAATAAAAAAATAGGGCTTGAGGTGTAGCTCAGAAGTAGAATGCCCCTGAGTTCAGCCCCCCAAAAAATAAATGGATGGATGGATAGATGGATGGATGGATGGATGGATGGATGGATGGATGGATGGATTGGTGGATGGATGGATAGATGGATAAATAAATAAATAAATAAATAAATAAATAAATAAATAAATAAATAATAAAAACATATGTAGGAATTCTGTCTCCCCCACTGGCCCTGAAATTGCTTCCTGTGGTTCTGAAATCTCATCAGCTCATGTGGCTCAGCCCAAGCTCGATGCTGCCTGCCCAGCTTCGTACTGTGAGTCAGAAGCTTTGGGTCCAGCCCCAGGCCTGCCATGGCTGACTTTGTGGCTTGGGAAAGTGACTTCATCTTCACTTGGAAGAGAATCCAAACTCCTTCTTTGGTCCCCAAGCCCTTTGTATATCTCCCCACGAGTTCCGCCTCCCTCCCTCCCTTCTCACTCTACTCCTGCTCCACTGGCCTCTGCGCAGCTCATGAAAGCTGGTGGCTCCTTTGCGCTTGCTGCCACACTGCCTGGCTCTCCACAGAGACACCGGCTTCCATCTCGGCTTTACACAGAGGACCCTCCTTCAGAGGCGCTGCTCCTGGCATGCTTTCTGTGCATTAGGGTGCTTATCACAACACGAGATCATCCTGCCTGTTGACTTCCTCCTCCACTCCCAAGAGCAGGAACTTTCCTGTCTCAGCAGCACTGAGTTGCCAACACCTGGCACAATGCCTAGAATACACCGGGTGCTTGACAAGGGATGGATGGATGGATGGATGGATGGATGCAGTGGGATGGATGGATGGATGGATGATGGATAGATGGATGGATGGGTGGATGCTGGCAGGGTGAATGGATGGATGGATGGATGGATGATGGATAGATGGATGGATGGGTGGATGCTGGCAGGGTGAATGGATGGATGGATGGATG
>PVLC010000133.1:59665-204568 GCA_004027655.1 Graphiurus murinus | reverse complement strand
TGAAATTCTATCAGAAAGCAAGAGAGTTATTAGTAGTTTATAATAATTTTGGATATCCAGTCCTTTTGTCCACTTGATACTCATGAGAGACCTTCTTCCTAAAAAAGCCAAACAACCCAACTGCAATCAGAGATTCAAATGTTCTATCCAGCATCAGAGGACTGACCGAATCCCCAAATCTCATCCTAGATCTTCAATAAGAAACTCTGGAATCAGATCTCACCAGTTCCTCTCCATCTTTAGACAATGTGATTAAAAGTATTTTAAAAGATTTTTTATGAAAGAAGAAAATAGTCAAAAGATCCTTTTTGCTGAATGAGTGCCTTTCACAATTGATGAGTGTTTGGTGACACCTAGTGGAAGAATTAAGAGTTACAACTCATAACTCATGCTTTCCTTTTAAAAAGCAAGGAATTTTGAGATGTTCTTTTCTAAAAGTTAATCTAATCTTTTCAATATAATAATTGTATTATTTATCTTCTAGGAGTTACCAAACATCCAGAAATTTTCCTCACCCTAAAACTTCATTGATTTTTATTTTGTACTTCTAGTTGAAATGTGTTTTGAAGTAATACCAAGGGAGTTTTAATTTATTCATTTAAACAATGTATATGAGAAAAGTGTTTTTAAAAGTGAAGCAATATTAAGCCTGATGTGGTGGTTCATGTCTGTAATTCTAGTACTTGGGAAGCTGAGATAGGAGGATTGCTGGTTCAAGACCAGCCTCAGCCACTTAGCAAGATTCTCGGCAATCTAGAGAGACCTTGTTTCAAAACAAAAATATAAAAAAAGGGCTGGAGGTGAAGCTGAGATAGAATGCCTCTGGGTTCCATCTCCAGTACCACAAAAAAAAATGAAGCAATATGAATTAAAGATTAGAACCTAGAAATATAGAATCTGACTTGTTTCCACCGCTTCCTGATTTTTATTTATTTTTTCCACCGAGTACCAATTTTGCACATACTCTGTTCTACTCTGTTCTACACACAGGAGGCAGCACACTAAACAAATAGATCACATCTTCAAGTTGCTGTGCCGAGGTTTCCTTTTTTGGAATGGTCTCTCTCCCATCATGCTGGCTTATGTATGGTTTCTAGTATTTGTTCTTTCTTCTCATTCTCCTCCTTTCTTCCCTCCTCTTCCTCTTCCCCCTCCTCTTCATCTAGGACAACACAGTGTGAACTGGCAGCATGACAGTATTATCCATCATGAAAGTATTGTCCAAGCTCAAAGTGATTTAGACAGATGATGATGATGATGAAGATAGATAGACAGATAGATAGACAGACAGATATGCATCTGGTTGCAGTAGTGCACACCTGTAATCCCAGTATTCAGGATGCTGAGATGCTGAGACAGAAAGATCGCAAGTTTGAGGCCAGCCTCAACAACTTAGCTGATACCCTCAGAGCAACATAATGAGACCCTGTTTCAAAATAAAAAATAAATAGGGCTAGGGGTGCATCTCATAGATAGAATGCTCCTGGGTTCAATCCTCAGAAAGAAAAAAAAAAAAAAAAAAGGAATGTAACTCAACACATATGAAGTTGGAAAACTGTTCTTAAGTGCACAGGTATAAGATCTGTGATTATTTAAACAAGATCATCACCTGGCTAAATGTGAGTTCTCTTAAATGCAACGAGGTCCTGCCATCATAACAGTAGCTTCTTTCCTTTGGTGTCTTCTCCCTGCAGCTCTGTGGGTAATTACCATGTGTTGTGAAGCTCGTAGCTCTGCGCCTTCCTCTACAATCTCTCCCCACAAAGAATGGTGCTTCCCATCCCACAATTTACATGATATCTATGCAGCCTAACATACTGAGAAATAATGGCTTTCTTTACTAAGTAAGAGATCAGGTAATTGCCTGGACATTGCCGGAAAAGGCAACGATGTGCATGTTAGCTCTTCTGCCTGTAACAAAGAACTCGGGAACTGAGCACACAACACCGATATTCAAGACGATGCCCTGCTTGATAGTCCTGCCTCTCAGCTGGTACCTCCAGCAAGCAGACGTCTTGAGCAGCTTCACCGCAGAACTCCAGCGCTTGCCTCCTGATGCCTACCGTGGTCGCTGAAACTAGTTCAGAATCCAGAACTGCTTTCTCCACCACTGTATGACTGTGGTCAAGGGCATAGGGATAAATTTTCCAATGTTCATTTGACATTGACCCACTACTATGACCAAAGATATTACGAACCATTTTTATAGGTGGTCCCAGAGGGTCACCACCAGTTTTGGTGGAGAATAGAGAAATGCTATTCCCGGAAACACATAGACAAATCAGTGACCAGTACAGCAGTAATGGCAAACACAGAATAATCCAAAAATATCATTTTCATAATATGTGCTTTACAAATAGATATCGGTGGCATTGGTACTCACCGTCCAGGGGCAGAACCAAGCAGCTGAAGGCCGACACCGTAGCATTAGCCAAGACTTGGCAGGGGGCGCCACACACCGCAGCTGAAATATCCCCCGGGGAAAATCCTGTTCCAAACACATGCACAAGCCTCCCCCCCAGGCAGCCTGGAAGACAAAATGATTAGTTCAAGAGGCAAATCTCTCTCACCTCAAAGCTCAAGCCTTTGCTCTCTTGCAAAAATCTTTCTTAGGCCCTGCAGAACCCTCAGCTGGCTTTAGGTCCCCGGCATCTTCGGGGTCCTCTCTACTTAGGTTCTGGCCTCTGAGTTTCCACCAGACCCCAATCATATTCAATCACCTAATGTAACTATTTTTGTATAGAAACGATTATTTAGTGTTTTTAAACTTTCTATACAAAAGAGCATACAATGAAAATGAAAATAAAATTCCCTGAACACCTGTCTCATTCTTAGAGGCAACAATGCAGGAAGTTTCTCATTATTCCTTTCTGAATTTTCAAAGTATAGATAGATAGATAGATAGATAGATAGATAGATAGATAGATAGATAGATCTTTCAATACATATTATTATTATGCAAGTTGTTTCTTTCCTTTTCTTTTTTTTTATATTGGAGATTGAATCCAGGGCATTCTATATCTGAGCTATACCTCAGCCCTTTCTATTTTTTTTTAAACAGGGTCTTGCTAAGTTGCTGAGTATCTCCCTAAATTGCTAAGGCTGGCCTCAAACTTGTCATACTCCTGTCTCAGCCTCCCAAGTACTAGGATTACAGGTATGTGCAATTTGTTTCTTTAGTTAAAAGTCCAGCATAGATATTTTTCCAAATCTACATAGTTACAGCTCATTTTAATAGCTACTTAGAATCTCATTACGTTACTATGGCACAGTTTAGTTAACCATTTTTTTCTTTCACTTGGTACTTCTATTATGTCTTTTTTTGTTGTTGTTCTTATGTTAATAATGCTTCATAATTTAGGAACATGTATATGAGTAAAAATGGTCCATGCCTCTAGTTCATTCTGAGATGCAGAGTTCCAGTCTCTACTGCCTTATCCTGCTAAGAGATGGAGGTATTACATAGCCACCTGACAAACTCAAGAATAATGTTTTTTGCTTAAGTGCATTTCATGGGGCTTCTTCCATGGAGTCTTAGGGAGAAGAAAGGAGAATTTAATGAGTGTCCAGCCCAAACTCCTTTACCAAATAGAAGGCTGAGGCATAGAAAAGTCCATCTAAATTAGCTAGATTAGCAATAGTCTCCAGACCCAAATCCGAATCCACATAGTACTCCATCAGCTGAGTCCAACCCAAGCCCAACCCAAGCCCAGCCCTCACCAGTCTACAAAATGACTTGGTTAGTACCTCACCAATCAAAGATTCTGCTTCCATAACTTCCTCTATAATTCTGCCTCCATGATTTTCTGAGCTATTTCAAATACAGCAAGGCTTTTAGTGAATGAAAACACAAATCGTGGGAAGAAAAGACAAGGCAAATTGTGGTATATATAAAAGCAAAGGAGCACGGGATGTAACGCAGCAGTAGAGTACTTGCTTAGCATGTGTGTCACCCTGAGTTCAATCCCCAGCACCGCAACAAAATAATAAAAGCAGAAAGAAGTTCAACCAATGCTATTGCACTAGGCTATTAGCTTATTGATGAATTTGTTAAATTAATCACAGTTAATAAGTTTTAGACAATGCAAATTGGCATACAGGTCTAAAATAGGTGAAGGCATTTATATCCTTAAATGATTAAATTATGAGCTCTTACAAAAGATATTAATTTTAAGACATGCATTAAAGATGCTTAATGCATCAAATTAAAATAGAATAAAAGACTTAGAAAATATGCATAATTTCCTTGATGAGAAACTCATAGCCAGGTGCAGTGGCACAGGCCTTTAATCCCAGTATTTGGGAGGCTGGGACAGAAAGAATGCTGGTTTGAGGCCAGCCCTGTTTCAAAATTTTAACAATTTTTTGAAATGGCTGGGGGTGTATTTCAGTGCTAGAATGCCTCTGGGTCTAATTTCCAGTATCACAGAGAAGGAAGGAAGGAAGGAAGGAAGGAAGGAAGGAAGGAAGGAAGGAAGGAAGGAAGGAAGGAAACAAAGAGGAAGCTCATAAATGAAGCATGATAAAGCAAGTCTCAGCTTCTTCCTGAGACTTGCTTTATCATGCTTCCTGAGACTATAAGGAGCCACCTGGACTTCTCTTTCCTTCTATCACTCACAATGATGTCAATTCCCTACCTCTTGAAGGTGAGAATAGCTATTGATTCACTTAAATAAAAGAAGTCCTAGGACAACCTCAGCAAATAATGAGACTCTCATCAACCCAGTGAGACCCTGTTTCAAAATAAAAATAGGGCTGGGGGTGTAGCTCAGAAGTAGAAAGTCCCTAGGTTCAATCACCTGTACCAGGAAGGAAGGAAGGAAGGAAGGGAGGGAGGGAGGGGGGGAGGGGAGGGGAGGGGAAAGGAAAGCAGGGAGGGAGAAGATTGAGGGAAGGAAGGATAGGATTAAAGGAAGGGAGGACGGGAGGGCTCTGTCTTATTTGCTTGACTTACCAAAGTTCTCGGTCACTGCGGTAATGGTTGCGTTCACTATGAAGACAAGAGCAGAACAGGCCCAGCCTCTGACGCGGTCATGACCTCTGACCTGGTACTTCCCAGCAGGAAGCAAAGGGACCTCGCACTGGAGAGCCGTGAGGTTACCAGAGACGCCCACACAGGGGGTCCTCCCAATAAAAATGTCCACATTCGCTGCTCCTGAGATGCGGGCCACTGAGAAGGCTAAGATGCCATCCGTCTGAGAGAGAGAGAGCAACTCTGGGGTGAAGGCCTTGCTGTAGCCAATGACTCCCACGTGGTGCAAAACTCCATCCACCTCAACTTGCAGAGCCGCAGAGACATTCCCCGCAGGAGCGACGCACCGAATGAGCTCCGAGCTGACGTTCACCATCAGACAGGCCTGGTGGCCCACGAAGACTGAGGTGGCGTTCCGTCCTCTCAGGGCCGTGCCCTCGATGACCAAGAGGCTTCCACCTCGGGTGCCAAAATTCTTAGGGAAATAGCGAAGCACTCGGGGCTTAATGGAGAAGCTCCTGGAGACATCGTCGAGACAGGCAAACCCGCCCCCTGTATGAACAACTGACAGGCGGTGGAGACCCGGGCTCAAGTCGCTTATCCGGCATGCCACGTGGCTTGCATTAAGGGACGTCACGTTGCAAGGGAGCTGACCATCTACAAGCACCACTGGCTCGCTGGCGGCGGTGCCCAGCCTCCGGCCACTTATCAGCACAGTGGTCACAGAGCCGCTGACGTCTGCGTCCACGGCGTCCACGACAGGAGTGGTCTCTTCCTGCAAGATGAGAGAGCAGTTGCCCTCACACTCGCTGGCGACCCCGTTGACCACGACTGTGACATTTAGAGCAAAGGAGGTTCCTGGCAAGTGGTCGCCTATCAGGCTCATCTGGCAGAGAACCACCTGGTCTCCGGAACTCAAAATCTCACAGGTGAAAGAACCGGAAAGGTCAACCCGAAGGGACCTCCTTGCAGAGCCCAGAGCCAGCCCCCGCACGGTGATGACAGTCCCCCCACACGCAGAACCATATGTTGGGTAGATGGATGTCACCCGAGGTGTCACCAGGAACTGCTGGGGCACCGCGGACATATTGGCAAATCCCATCTGCTTCTGGCGCACGCGCAGAGAATGACAGCCTGCCTCCAGACTGTGAAGGGGGATGGAGCACCCCAACAGGCTCAGGTTGCCCCCTAGAGACCCTGTCTCCAGCTCACACTTCAAGCTCCCCAGCAGGATCACTGAGTCAGAGAGGTCTGTCCCTTCCACGCAGAACCTCAGGCTGCCGTTCAAGACCTCTCCCCACATGGCGGTGACCACTGGCGTCGCGGTGGCTTCATACAGGAAAGTCAGGCCCTTCCCCACCGAGCTGGGTGAAGATCCATGGGTGAGGGATGTGTTTCCAGCCCAGACCTGCACAGGGGCTGGGACGGTGAGGGCATCCATGTGGGGCAGCAGGGGGGCCGATGGGGTGTCACACCAGATGCCCACCTCCGTTAAGTTCACGACGACACAGGGCTGACAGCCCACGAGTACACACACCGAAGCTGGGTCCCTGCCGAACCCCACTCCGGAGATGCTGAGGAGGGTCCCACCTAAGTGTGAGGATGGAAGACAGGGGTTAAACGCTGACATGCAGAACTAGCAACTCAGGGCACCTGTGTAAGCTCTCGAGCAAGTAAGTGGAAAGTAGGGTACGTCCTGGAGGCAGGCACCCTAAGTGCAGTAATATAAATTGTTATCTAGGAAGGATATTTATAATACTTAAGGCAAACTCTTCAAGTACCTTTGTATATCTTCAAAAGCATAACTTTGATCAACTTACGTGCTAATGAAAAATCAGATTCTTTAGTCTTCTTGTCCTCTGTTATATCTGACATATTCCTATATATTATCATGTATAATATATGCATATAGTTCTACATGCATCAGCTTATATACTAGAGAACTATAATTCATGGAAGTCTTCTATTTATCTTCTGTATTATTTTATATATAATCCATATATACAATATTATGCATTCTAATGTTCTATATATTCTGTAATGTGTATATATGTGTGTATATATATATATATATATATATATATATATATATATATGGGACATTAAACACCATTGAATCATGATGATTAATTTTCTGTTACATTCATAGCCACTGTCTTACTCTTTATTTGGAAGATGATCAAAGAGCAAAGCCTGTTTTCAGGACATAGGTTGGAGAAAAACATAGGCCATATTACAACCAAATCTATGATATAGCCCATAAGCTTTAAAAATGATTTTTCCTGTGCTCAAAAAAAAAAAAAAAAATAAGGTGCTGTTTTACTCACTAACTCAACCATTATTCACATACCAATACATAACTTCAGATTTTCTTAAAATGCATAGTTTTAGGGATTGCCCTATATTTCTTGTCCTTACATGTTCTGTGTTGGTATATACGTTTCTATTTTTGTTCCTTCTTCGGCACACCAGAAGAAAGTACAGTCACCGAAGACTCATTTCTTCTATGCTTGAATATGCAGCATCCCCGAGGCTAACAAAGGAAGCTCTTCCCTAATTTTCCTAATATCTGCTCAAGAATCCGCCCACTGGCTGTTCCAGCCTTTCCATTAGCTGCGTGTGGTGGTGCACACTTGTAATTCCACTACTTGGGAGGCTGAAACAGGAGGACCACAAGTTCAAGGCCAGCCTTCGGAACTGAGTGAGGGCCTTAGCAACTTAGTGAGACGCTGTTTCAAAATAAAAAATAAAATAGAGCTGGGGATATAGCTCAGAGGTAGAATGTTCATGAGTTCAATCCCTAGTACCACAAAAGGGGGCCGAGACCAGGCACATCTCCTTTTCATAAAAACCCTTTCATTTCCTGAGCTCACTGTACTAAGGCATCACCAAGTTCTCCCACCCCTTAAAGTACAGGCTCCGCAACTGCAGCCTCAGGAAAGCTTCTCCCCTGTCTCTGCTGCTGCTGTTGTCTCTGGTCTCACCAGCTAATTAATCCAGGAACAGAATCTGCATGCTCAGTGAAGAGACTCACTGGATAAATGACACTTCAGGATGTTAAAACCACTCACCCAAAAGGGACCCGCAGCAAGGCTCGATGCCGAAAACCTCTGTTATGTACTGGATGTGGAGACCAACCCTACAGGAGACAAGGAGATCGTTAGGAAATGACTGAGAGCCGGAAAGAGAGGAAAGAGGGATCCAGGTGGAAGAGATGCTTTTGTTTAGGGGAGGAAAAGAAAGAAATGGAGCAGCAATGGAGAACAAATGTGAATGATCCTGCCTAACAGGGAAGTATGGGGTGCTGGGGGGGAGAGCTGTGCAGGGCGTTGTCCTGGGCCGGTATCCCCTGGGGACAGCAGTCCCATACCATTGAGATACTTTTTGGAATTGAAAGAGGGAACTTCTAGAGAAATACTCTGCAAAAGGACTTCAGGGCAAAGGTAAAGAATAAATGGTTGTGTAATCACTGCAAATCATTTATTCAAAGCCCAAATTGCAATCTTCCTAAAGTTCCATAGCACAGTCCTTTCTTTGGGTACAGATGTCCACTCCCCAACACACACACACACACACACACACACACACACACACACACACACACACACCACCCAAGTTCTGGAAAGTTCCCCTTTTCCCCAACTAGTAAGCCAGAAATCTCCCTTGCATCAGTCTTGGGATGTCCATAGAATCTCTAAGATGTGTTCAAATGCCATGATCCCCTCGCTTGAGAAGAAAAAAAGAAAAAAGACCTAATTGCAAACTAGAGTTCCCCAGCTGCATGGCTAGACCGTCAGACAGACCCAGAATGGATGGCTAGTGTTCACCTCACCCTTGTGAGCCAATGGGGACCCCGTTGATGGAGACGGAGATTCTGTGGAGGCCGGCGGGCAGCCGGGGCAGCACCACCTCCAGGCCCCACACTGTCTGCACCTGAACCCGAGCCAAGGCATTCTGCACGTAGATTTCCACATCCAAATCTGTATAGTTCCCCAGCAGGGCCATTCCAATGGAAAGGGTCTCACCTCCTGTGTGGAGAAGCGTCTGTTAGCATCTCTGATATGAGTTTGTGATCTCAAACACCTATTCTAGTCTAACACTGTCTTGTAGTATTAAACACGTGATCAGCCCTGTACATCATTCTCCAGTTAAGAATTTGAACACCAACCTAACTTCTTTTTGTGAAATTTGTAATGATTTTTTTTTAACAGAGCTACAATCTAAAACCTCAGGGGGATAAAGAACAAAGGGGTCAAAATAATTGTACTTAAGAGGAACTAACCTAGATCCACATAAAGGCAACACAGGAAGCAGTTTGGAGGGCTGCTGGTCTTCATTACCAGCAAAGCCCTGTGTCCTTTTTTTAAACCACCTTTTCTACTCATAGAAATGTAAAGCTGTATATCCAATGTGCATTGAACCTTAAAATAATGCCATATGAGAGGAAAATAGCTCATAGTTTATAGAGCACTTTCATGAACATTATTCCATTTGATCCCACATGATATATACAGGACAGTTAGTATGGTTGGCATTTTGCATTTGAGGAAACAGGATCAGCAATATAGGTCTCATAGGTAATTGATGGAAAAGCCAAGGCCCAAACCCAGTCTTATATTTCAATAGTTTTTTAAATAGAATTAGTAACTCCACAAAAATGGTGTATATATGCTGAACACTTCAATTCCTTTTAACTCAAATATTTTTGAGTCCCATAAGGCAGATGCCATAAGGGACACAAATAGAGTTACGCACAGACCCTGTCCTCCTCGGACCTCAAAGGTAATAAAATAGTTGAAAAATCATGTCAAAGCTGGGCGTGGTGGCTCACACTTGTAATCCCAGCATTTGGGAGGCTGAGACTGAAGGATCCGGGTTCGAGGCCGGCCTCAGCTACCTAGTGAGGCCCTCCACAACTTAGTGAGACCCTGTTTCAAAATAAAGAATAAAAAATAGGGCTGGGGGTGTAGCTCGGAGGTAGAATGCCCCTGAGTTCGATCCCCAGTACCACAAAAAAAAAAAAAAAAAAAAATCATGTCAATAGAAGATACGCTACAAGAAGAGGTAACAATTAAGAGTGGGCTTGTTCAAATCAGAGCAGCATTCTGAATGTCAGTAAAGACCATATGACAGGGCAAGCTGTACTAAAGCCCAAGAGACAGCAGTAGATAATAGGAGATTTATAATTCATTTTGTTAAAGTTCCACAATTTTATCTGAAGCCTCATGTAGTACTTTCTCATTTAATCACCAGTAGATTAAAGAAAAAGGAAGAGAATTGGGCAACTTTCTGGGAGACGAGGCACATTTAGATACAGGTTGGGACTCAACAGGGAAAGGTCAAGTTCATGGTGCTTCGTGGCTGAACACTATGGTGAAAAGCTAATCCTGAAGAGCTGTTACTTCATTCAGTGGACAGAAGAGAACTCCAAGTTTCTAAGTAAGAGAAGGATATGATTGAAAATCTTCCAGTCTATAAGACAGAGTGAAAATATAGGGAAGGAGGCTGGGCATAGGTGGTGCATACATGTAATCCTAGTACTTGGGAGGCTAAGTCAGTAGTATTGTAGGTTCCAAGCCAGCCTCAGCAAATTATCAAGATCCTCAGCAACTTAAAGAGATTCTGTTTAAAATAAAAAATAAGAAGGCCTAGGGATGTCATCACTCAGAAGTAGAATGCCCCTGAGTTCAACCCCTAGTACCAAAAAAAAACCCCAAAAAAACAAAAAACTAGAGTCATAATGAAGTCCAGAGTCCAGAAATCAAGCATCCCAAAACAGATGTGGAACTAAATGTATTTTCCTCTCCTGTGTCGGTGTTCACCCACAGCTTGGGGGTACAGCACCTCTGAAGTTCTTCTCACTTCTAAATTGTAGAGCCATCATTGTAGAGCTGGCATCTATAGGCTCTATGACAAGGTGGATGAGGAGTGGAAAGGTTTCTTGAAAAAGTCAGAGAAGAGGAATGTGATGTAATGGGAGGCTCTGAATCTGCAATCAAATCCTTGATCTACCATTTAACTACCTCTGTGACTTTGGGCCCTCAAAACCTTAGATTTTTTTTTTTTTTTTTGCGGTACCGGGGATTGAACTCAGGGGCATTCTACCTCCGAGCTATACCCCCAGCCCTATTTTTTATTCTTTATTTGAAACCGAGTCTCACTAAGTTGCGGAGTGCCTCACTAGGTAGCTGAGGCTGGCCGCGAACCCGGATCCTCCGGTCTCAGCCTCCCGAATGCTGGGATTACAAGCGTGCGCCACCACGCCCGGCTTAAAACCTTAGATTTTCATCAACAAGATGGTAATAAAGTCCATCCTATATAGTTTTCTTGTAAGGATTAACCTGAATATCCTGGGAAGGCATATCTGGTGCAGCACACACACACACACACACACACACACACACACACACACACACACACACGGTCAATTAGCTTTATATTCTTCCTCACTTCCACATACTCTTTGGTTCTCTATCTCTCCCAACCTCTACTTCAAAGTCTGAAGCTTTATGTTAAACTAAATGTGTCCCAAGGCTCCCTCCAAATCTTGAGTCCCTCTGTAACAAGCTGCACCCTAAGTAGTAAACAAACTGAAAGCCTAAATTATGAGTATATGTTTGGTAGCAATTAGCTGAGTCTCAGCCAATCGCAGCAGCTGAGCTTCAGCCAATCACAGGCTGTGGAGCAATGAAACCATGCTCAAATCTGGCAAAACTGAAGCAGTAACCTCCAAGATGTTTCTGTACCTCATTTCCAATTTCTGTCCATGAATGCGGCCTGCCCACATTTCAGAGTCCAGCTCTGCAAACCTCCCCTGGTTATGAGGCTATCAATTTGCAAGTGATTCTGAGCTGAAATAAATTGTTAAATTTGTCAAAAGTCTTTCTTTAACAAGTGGTTGAGCTGGGACTCATTCAGATCTAATTCTTTCTGACTTATAAAATCCACATGAGTAATCCTGTCTCTTCCTCTTTTTTTCTTCCATTTCATCTTGGCTTCAATGATGTCAATATCATTTCCTGGATGGAGGTGTGCAGCACCCCAATTTAAAAGAGTTAAAAGAGACTTTTCCAATAGGCTACCACACTTTGTGGATTTTTACATGCTTTTTTTTCTGCTTATAGGAAGATTTCATTCCAAGTGTAAATTCTGGAAAGAATGCATTGCAATACAATATATATATCATGAACTTTTCGTGCTCTTGTTCAGTTTTCAAGCTAATCCTAGATGACTTTGAGGCACTAATGCAATGTATTTATTCTTTTCATTATAGGTAGGGAATGATACTAAAAGCCAAAATCACTGAAATCTGAATATAACATGGAGTTCTCTCCTCCTTTTTCTACCTTTTTGGGAAGAATCTATACCACCAGAGAATTTTACACACTTTGGTTGCCTGAGGCAGCAAATTTTTCTTCTGCACTATCTGAGCTGAATAATATTGAGAAGTTAAAGGACACTTCCCTTTATTTATGTACTCTTGAGCTAAGGAAAATGAAAATAGTAACAGAAAAATGGAGTTCAAGTTTTTTCTTTGGGAAATATGGTGATCTTATGAAAGGGTGATAAACCCTTACATAAGGCTGCTGTAAACTCTATTATCTGGCATTCAATTAGCCAGAGAGGAGTGTTGCCTGCTACTGAATCTATATTTACATGTCATGACAAGAAATTGTTAAACTCCATCCTGCTATATCATCTAATTAAAGGTTAAATTATTTCATGTAATTGGTGCTAAAAAGATAGTTCTTTTATACATAGGCTCAAAGAACAGGAATTCTTAATCCAGATATTTTAATTTCTAATCATATCAAAAAACTGCCATGAGCTGGGTGTGGTGGTGCATGCTTGTAATCCCAGTACTTGGGAGGCTGAGACAGGAGGATTGCAGGTCTGAGGACAGCCTCAGCAAGTAGTGAGACTCTCATCACCCTAGCAAGATCCAGTTTCAAAGTAAAAAATTTAAAAATAGGGATAGGGATATAGCTCAGAGGTAGAATGCCCCTGGGTTCAATCCCCAGTGCCATGAAAAATACAACCTACTACCAAAAATGGCATTTAACGATAAGTGGCTACATGCTTGGGATCTTCAAACAGACTAGGTTCAAATCTCAGCTCTGTCACTTACCAAAAGTAGCATCTTAGACAAGTTACTTGCTCCCTGTAGGCTATTAATCCTACAGACTAGTGGCAAGTGTTAAATTAAGGTCTATTTTATGTCTATGCTATTAATAGCACATACTAGGTACTCAATAAATACGTTCAAATTCTCATCTCATTTTCAGGATGGAAATAGTCCTAATTCTACAGAGGGAAAAGCATATATAAAAAGATTAATCCAATGATAGCTAAGTTAAAAACAAAAAGTTTCCTGGTTTTTCAGGGTTAAAAAAAAAACTAAAATAAATAAAATTCAGAGGCCATTGCTTTGCTTTTTTTATAGGATCAATGTTCTAAAAGTAAAAGTAATCACATAGTATTACGTATTTTACCTGCTATGTTGCTTCTGTTTCTGCTCAGAGATGTAATCACAGGGTTTAATGAGGACACATATGTAAATGCTCTGGGAAGAACCATGAAATGGTCCCCTCTGATTGCTGTCACATTAACAATAGCTCCATCTTCCCCCTGAAAAAATCAATTAGAGAAATCCAACTTCAGTTTTATATGATGGAAGAGAAGAAGTCCATATAGAATTACTTTGAAAGGTTAATAAAGTTGTTTGATAAAGGGGTTTACTTCTGACTTTTAGGTCTATCTCTCACAAGCACACTCAGAAAGTAACAAACACTTAGATTAGGCAATTGCAGTGAACAGATACAGAAGGATCTAGTTTAAAGGTAAATAATACACTAATAACAATTTCAAAAAAGAAAATAAAGTTTAAAGCCTTGAAATTAAAATAAAAGGTAAATAATAATGATTTGTAATTAACATACAAAATGTTTTAATGCAATCAAGTGTCAGAGTACTTTCAGACATGTAAGTACTCAGAAAATTTCTTCTCACATTTTTTTTATGTATGTGTAGTGCTGTGTGTGTGTGTGTGTGTGTGTGTGTGTGTGTGTGTGTGTGTGTATTACTAGGGAGGAAGCCCAGGAACACTCTACCTCTGAGCAACATCCCCAGTTTTTAGTTTTTAGTTTTGAAATAGAGTCTAAGTCACTACGCATGCTGACCTTGAACCTGTGATCCTCCTGTTTCAGCCTCCCAAGCTGGAATTACAGGTATATGCCATTTCACTCAGCTTTTAGATTGTTTCTTAAAGTTATGATTTCCATAGATAAGTATAACCAAAAAAAGAAGACCTATAAACTCCAAGAAGCAGTAAATCTACTCAAAAATAATCAAGAGAATTACTGGGATGAAATTTATAGAATAAAACTAGAAAGTAACCAACCTAGACTGAAGCAGAAAAATAGAGAGCTTCAAGAAGAAGAGTAGCTGACATGATGGAACTATTTTTTTTTATTTTGTTTATTTATTTATTTATTTATTTATTTATTTATTTATTTATTGCGGTACTAGGGATTGAACTCAGCGGCATTCTACCTTGGAGCTATACCCCCAGCCCTAATTTGTATTCTTTATTTTGAAACAGGGTCTCACTAAGTTACGGAGGGCCTCACTAGGTAGCTGAGGCTGGCCTCAAACCCAGATCCTCCAGTGTCAGCCTCCCAAATGCTGGGATTACAAGCGTGCGCCACCACGCCCGGCTATGATGGAAGTTTTTAAAGATGGTGGATTTCTATTATAAGAAAGACATTCTAAGGAAAAAGGAACTCTAGGAAAAAAACAAAGAACTATGAAAGAAATAAATATATGCCCTGGTTCTATCATTTAAATAATTATAATAATGTAAACATGTTCCATTGGTTTAACAAATAAAGTTATCACAATTATATTCAAAATAATTTAAAGTTGTTTCAAAAAGGAGAACTAGAAAGATAAAGGAGTATAAGAGAACATGATTATTTTACTGTTTTCCTTTTAATTTTTATATGCATGACTTGGATCAAAATTAAGTTTGCTTTTTTAATGTTTATTCTGTCCAGTAAAATGAATCCAAACAGTACAAATTTTAGCCATTAAAATGGTAAATATGTATTAAAGAGATAACGTTCATGGTTGGCTAAAGTGTCAAAAATCAGACACTTGCACCATGATGGTGGGAGTTTGGACTGAAAAAGAATTGCAAACAACTAAATACTATATATTAAAGCTTTAGAATTTAGAGTAATTTATCCTGCGAAAATAAATGTGCTCAAAATGTGTAATTATTAGGATGATCAAAACTCTGTTTTTTATAGTTGAGAGAATTTTTAAATTATCTAGATATTTGATAATATGGAATAGTTAAACATTTGAAGAACAACTATATATTGCAATTTCATGTAGTTTTACATATAAAGTGAGGTCTTCATAATATTTAAGGAATTGATAAAATAAAATTGGAGGACCTGTGATCAAAGGATATTCTGAACCCTGTCTTCCAGGAGATCTTTATTTGTTCAAGAGAAGGCCATCTTTTAGAGCCATGGGAGTTCTGGGAATGTGGAAGGCACTAGCATCGACCCTGACTAGAAAGTCCAACTATAGCATAAGAGTGAGCCTCACCAACCACACCAGGCAAGAGCCCCAGCTTAAGACCCCTAATGGGGCGTGAGACAGCACAAAAGAAAGAAAAGGAACTCAGGAACTTGTTTTTAAGGGGAAAAGAAAGCTGTAGAGAACAAGATATTTTATAGGAACTAGACCTTCGACAGGTTCCTAAATTCCATCACTCACATCCATACCAGACAACAAAATTGCTAGTGAAAACTAAATTGTCATTTGCTTTAGAAAGAACGATTGCAAGAAATATTTGTTGTGCAAACCACTGTCAAAATCCACATTGGATAAATTTATTTATTCTAAAAGTGTGGACTTGGACTGCCTTCATTCTTATTTTTAAACGAACTAGCTAATGTTAATTACAAGCTTCATCAGTGGGGTTGGTTTCCCCCTTCATAGCAAAACAGATAATATAAATAGGCATACTCCCATGGTGAGAAGTTCATTTTAGTTAATTTTAAGAAGTCATAGGCTTGCCGGGCGTGGTGGCACACGCTTGTAATCCCAGCATTCGGGAGGCTGAGACCAGAGGATCCGGGTTCGAGGCCAGCCTCAGCTACCTAGTGAGGCCCTCCGCAACTTAGTGAGACTCGGTTTCAAAATAAAGAATAAAAAATAGGGCTGGGGGTGTAGCTCGGAGGTAGAATGCCCCTGAGTTCAATCCCCAGGACCGCAAAAAAAAAAAAAAAAAAAGAAGTCCTAGGCTGAAAATATTATGTGAATAATGGTGGCCCACCCAGAGAGAAAGCGATGCCAAAGGAGTCTACTTACCCTGGGTGGAATTTTGCACTGAATTTTTCGAGAATTGCTCACGGTGACATTGATGTCACAAGACTGAGACCCGAATAGCACCAGGCTAACACCTTCCAAATTAGAGCCTCGGATGGTGGCCCAGAGCCCTCCTGTAACACAAAAAATAGCATTTTCCAATGTGATCCACAGTCATACAGGCAGACAAAAATTAATTACCCACAAGAGAGATAAAATGAAATTAAAATATGAAACTCTTTAGTAAAAACGCAAGGCAATGTTCAAACTGCAGAGACAGGCTGAATTGAAAAATATGAATTATCATACATAGAGAAATAGTGACCAGAGGGCATAAAGAAGCCGTAAAGCATCCTAGAGACCTTTAAGAATAAAACATAAGGATGCACCGTTGCCACGAGTCAAAAAAGCAGCCAGGCTCTGAAAAGTCTTTCTGCCCTAGATTCTAAAATATCATTCCTGCCAATCCTGTAAAACTTATTATTTTCCTGAGAAACCAAGTGCAAGAGAGCATCGTGGTCAAAAGAGCAATGGGCCCAGAGTCAGGATCACAGAAGGCTCTGCCTCCAAAAGCAGGTCATTTGCAGCATTGTTCCACAGCTCACCAGTTCTCATTTTCCTCATTCTTCCAACTTTGTGCTTTGATATCACACATACTAGGTTCTAGTTACCCTGATGGTATAGAAATGACTGGCACTGCCACCAGGATTTCTCTACCAGCCACTGAAAAGTACCATGCAAACCCCCAGCAGCTCACTGATAAGAAGAGAGACATTGCCAGTGCAGTCTCCATGTGGAGGAGCAGTCCTTGATCTAGCTGATGAACAGAAAGCCCACTTACTACTCACGATGGAAATTATTCTGGTCTCCATCTTCCTAGAAGTTGATTCACAAGAGCAGTGAAGGCCACCAAATAGACGCATATACCCCTTGAGAATGAGCAGGGGTGTGGGAGCAACAGGTGTGCCAGAGAGAGAAAGGGGGGCTCATGAAGCCTGAAGAAAACCCTTAGGGACAATGTGAATGGCTATAATAATACTCTCCAGTTAAATATATGACTTGCATTGAAGAGTCAGAGCAAGATGACCACCGACCTTTAAATGGAAGACTAAAATAGAAGAAAAAGAGATATAAAATAGCAACATAAAAGAGGCAACGTCTTGAAACAAAGGACACCGAAAATTCAAGAAGATGAAAAATTGTAAAGACAATTTTGAAAAGTTGCTGAAGAACTTAATAGATAAATTAAAGCTTGGATAAGAAAGCTAAAATATATGGGTAGGACATGAGTATCATAATCTCTCTAAATTAAATAAAAACATCAATGCAACTACATTAAAAATACAAATAGGATTTTTACTTAAATTAGACAAGCTAGTTCAACAAAGTTCAATAAAAAATAAATAAGAATAGCCAGGCATGGTGTGCCCACCTGTAATCCCAATACTTGAGAGGCTGAGACAGGAGGGTCTCAGGTTTGAGGACAGTTCAGTAACATAGCAAGAATCTCAGCAACATAGCAAGCACTTGTTTCAAAACAAAAAATAAAAAGGGTGGAGGGTGTAGCACAGAGGTAGAATGCCCCTGTGTTCAATTCCCAGTATCAATAAAGTAAAATAAAATAAAACAAACAAGAGTAGCCAGAAAAAAAAATTTCAAAAATAAGTATAAAGAGGTCTTCAACTGGACACTAAAATATCTCAGAAAAGAAAGCTATAATCATGATGTAATAATGGAGCTGACATTATTACAGACTGACAGCTCAATGGAACAAAATAAGAATTCCAGAAAGAAATCCAGATGAGAGATGGTAAATATGGCATTTCGCATAAATGCAAAGCATATGGATTATTTATTCAGTAAGCAAAATACTTGAATACCATTGAAAAAATTCAATGGTATTCAATTCAAAATTGAACTTTTGCCTCATATCTTTCACCAAAATATTTTCAAATTTGATCAAATACCCAAATATATAAAAAGAAAGCACAAAAACCCTAGAAGAGAACATGGCAGAATTTTAATTTTCCCATAATTTCAGATTTTGAAAACCCAAGGAAAGGTACATTTTATTACATAAAAACTAAAAATATTTAGCATAAATCTTTATACCACTGGATTAGGCAATTATTTCTAAATTTCTAAAAATTTCTAAATAATATGATGCTAAAAACACAAGTAATAGCAATAAATATAAATTGAACTTCACCAAAATTAAAAACGTTTACACCTCAAATCACAATATTCTTCTGTGTGTGTGCTACTGGGGATTGAATTCAGTGCCACTCTACTGTTGAGCTAAATTGCTCAGATGAACCTCAAAATTGTGATCCTCCTGTGTCAGTCTCCTGGCTTTATGGAATTACAGTCATGCACCACCACACCTAGCTTCAAATAAACTTTTTTCACTTTAGAAAAAGTGAAAAAGCAACCCAGAGAATGGGAGAAAATATGTGCAAATTATATATCTGTAAGAGATTAGTATCCAGAATATATTAAGAAAATGAAACTCAACAATAAAATGAAAATAATTAAAGTTTTAGAGTTGATAAAGGATTTGAGTAGGCATTTCTTCAAAGTAGATCTACAAATGGTCACTAAGTACACGAAAAGATGCTTCATAAGTCATCAGGTAAATGCAAATCAAAACCATAATGAGATTAAGCTGGCTACAACAAAATAAAAACCAGAGCAAAATCAGAAAATCACAAATGTTGGTGAGGGTGTGGAGTTGTTGTAACCCTCTTCTGCCTCTGGGAAGTAAAATCATTCAGCCACTTTGCAAACAGTTTGGTAGGTCCTGGAGAAGTTAAACAGAGTTGTCATAAGACTGAGCGAATTCATTCCTAAATATATACCCAAAAGAACTGAAAATACATATCCATGTAAATCCTTGTACAAAAATATCCATGACAATATTATTCATAATAGCAAAAAAAGTGTATACAACCTGAAAGCACATGTGGAGATAAATGGATAAAAATATGTGGTATATCCATACAATGAAATATTATTTAGCCATATTTAGTACTGATACATGCTATAACTTTGACAAACCTTTAGAACATTACGCTAAGAGAAGCTGGACACACAGGCAAATCACATATTGAGTAATTCTATTTACGTCAAATGTCCAGAATAGGCAAATTCATTGAGACAGAAAATAAGTCCATGGTCGCCAGAAACTGAGCAGAGGGAGGAATAGTGAGCGACGACGAATGAGTACAAGGTTTCTTTTGGGGATAATGAAAATGGTCTTGGATCAGATAGTAATGAAGTATCAAATTTGGGGAATATACTGAAAGCCACTGAATTGTATACTTTTAAAAGATGAATTTTATGGCATGGGAATTGAATCTCAATTTTTAAGTTAAAAACAAAAATAAAGAACAACTGGAGTGAAAAGAGAAATAGGGCAGGTCTGCCTGCTTCTAAGAGATACCGCCCTAGGCTCAGCCAACCTTTGCTTTCTTGGATGACTGTGGTAGCCTCCTGACTGGCCCTGCTGGCTCATCTTTGCCTCATCCGGCAGCCTGATCATGCCACTTCACTGACATCCTCCAGGGGCCCCTACCTCCTGCAGAATAAAAGGCAGCATCCTTTCATAGTCCCTAAGATGCTGGACATCTCCTGCCGCTCTTCCTGCGCTCAGTCTATTCCAGATCCAGTGATCTCCTTATTCTCAGAATAAGCCAGGCTCCTTCTAACTCAAGATGGTCATTCGATGCTTCTTTTGCCTCAAGTTCTCTTTCCCAACATCTCCCAGGACTCATGCCTTCACTTCACCTGTGTCTCCAGCGCCATCCACATCATTCCTCCAGTGCCAACGAACATCCCACCGCGACAGTCCCCTCCACCACTCCTTGTCCCCTCCCTTCTTGATTTTCCTCCTCCACACTTCCCATCACCTCCCCGAGGGCAGAGCCTTTGTTTATATTGACCGTATGTCCAGCATTAATGTTGCCTGGTGCCTAAGAGCTACATCAACTGCCGCTACCATGATTATTGCTGATGGTGGTCACTGGACATTGGAGAAGTAAAGTAGTGACAGTTTTGTGTTCCTGTCTGAAAGCTGGGGTGCCTCACAAGGATGCATGCATAAGGAGAAGGCAACTCTATTTTAGCAAAAAAAGGGACTAAGTAAGCAAAGCCAAGATTACTCTCTTGGCGTTTTGAGGGTAAGTGGTGATTTTGAATATTATGAATATATATGTATAATACATATATATGTATATATATTCACTATATATATATTATATATTCATTACATACTCAGCTCTCCTGTAAATTCTTTGCTGATAGCCCTGAGCCTCATTCCCTCTAAACCCCTCACTGTTGTATTTCTCAAACAGTACTATTTATAGAGCCTGTCTGAGGATCCTATTAAAATTCAGATTGACAAGCCAGGCGTGGTGGCATACACTTGTAATCCCAGCATTCGGGAGGCTGAGACTGGAGGATCCAGGTTCGTGGTCAGTCTCAGCTACCTAGTGAGGCACTCTGCAACTTAGTGAGACCCTGTTTCAAAATAAAGAATAAAAAATAGGGCTGGGGGTATAGCTCAGAGGTAGAATGCCCCTGGGTTCAATCCCCAGTACTGCAAAAAAAAAAAAAAAAAATTCAGATTGACTTGGGAGGACTGGCACAGAGACTGACTGACACTCTACACTTCTAACCAGCAGCTGCCAAGTGATTCGGAGATTACTGCTCCAGGACCTGACTTTAAGTATCAAGGTCTTTAGCAGCCAGCACAGGGCTCTGTACAGGATGGCACAGTTAGTGCTGAGTCAGTGATTAACATTGGTTAACCCTACATAGGCGACAGGGTTAACATACATGTATGTAACATACATACAGGTGTGTCCAGCATACCTGGGACAGTGACCAACTCCTTCCGATTTTCCTGGGACTGATATCTATCACTCTGAGTTCTGCATTTTAGTTTTTTAAAACTGAAAGTCACCCATCCTGAAAACCCCATCAGTCCCAGGCCAACTGGGACAGTTAGCCGCTCTTCCTGTGCAAGTTACTCTGTGTAGGGGAATCAGATGACTGGGCACCCTGTTTGCCCATCAGGGGCCTGCAATCTAGTGGGGTGAGATAAAGAGGGTGAGCATGGCCTCAACTGCAAAGGTGACTTTGTAAGAAGATCAAGGCCCCTTATAAGTAGAGTGAAAAGAATAGTATATGCCCTAAACTCAAACCAATAATTATTATGTAAATATGGAATATGATCATCCACTCCTAGCACCACAAACCATCTGCACCCTTCCTAAAATCACATAAAAATGTTCTGTTCTGTGTGCAGAGATGAGGTAGGATGGACTTTGGGATTTGCTCTTCTAGGCGGAGTCAGAAACATACCGCTCCTCTGAACAATGATTTTGTGGCCAGAATGCTTTAAAATGTGTTCTAAAGTTCAGGCATTGGGCCATAAAAATCCAGAGCATTAAGGAAAGGTGCTTTATGTTCCAATGTTTTCACATCAGCAAACATAAGCATCAGTATTACTGAGGTCCCTGCAATCAGCTGGGCTGAGTTGAACAGGTAGTGCCCCTCAGAAAGCAGCAAGACATGGTGAGATCTCTGGTTTCCATGGAACTAAGACTCAATCCCTGGGGCTGAGGCTGTCATGACCCACTGCCCTCTGAATCCCCACGACTCACACAGTAGCTGGCTTTGTGCATGCCAAGTGAACATCGGTTAACGCACATTTGTGAAATATCAAGAGTACACAAAGTTCCCAGTGTGTAAGACCTGCACTTCACATTTGTCAGATGTTTTTTCCTGTGTGTGTTGGAGGCAGGGGAGAGGGAGGTTCTGGGGATTGAGCCCAGGAGTCTCCTTGGATTGTTGAGGGCCTCCCTAAGTTGCTGAGGCTGACCTCGAACCTGAAATCCTCCTGTCTCAGCCAAGACACAGGAGGAATTATAAGGGTGCGCCACAATGCCTGGTTAAATGTTTCTACTTTTAAAGGGGCTCCCCCAACTGTTGTTTTATTTCATCTCACACAAAGCTGCGTAGCCTATAAAAGAAGCATGATTAGGCCATTTTTAAGACAGCATAGTTCATAGAAGCAGCAGGAGCCTTGGCATCCAAGCTAGAGCACAGAGCTCCATCTCCTCTCACCTAAAGCCCTGAGCAAGTCACTTTTAAAACCAGCATTACCTCATCTGAAAAATGTGGACAATAATTCCATCTTTGGGGCAGTTGTGAGCATTTAGAATGTGTGATTACTTAGAAGAGGCACTCAGTAAATGATACTGTTGTTATCTTCATCATTAATAAGAAACTAAGTCCCATGGAAGTGCAGACAACTTCCAAGGACACACTCTGACTTGAGATAGGACAGAAGCCCAGGCCCAGGTCCTAATTCCCACTCCAACGTTGTTTCCACTAGGCCAATAGACGCAGTGACTCAGTGACTAATCCAACTGTTCCTGGCCCCACCGGCCCAAATGCAGTCCTTGTGTGGCAAGTGAGTCCACTCAAGGGCTCAAAGGCCTGTTGCTCATTAGAATAAACATTTAGAAAACAAAAAGCTACGAATCATAGTGTTTGTGGAATTTATTACACCACAGGATAGAGTTCTGCATACTGGCAAGAATGCTAGATTCAGAGGGTCATGCGCTGCCCAGATTACCAATCTCTGCAGCTCGGGGAGGCTCCACAGCCTCCAGCCTGGGTTCCACATGTAGAAAGAGGCCTTCTCCACTGCTGTTGACAGCAAAACCAGACGATCTCACCAACATTGAGATCCTATGCACTCCAACCGGCTGCAGGTCTGTCTGACAGATCACGTTTGTCTGGTTTGAGAAAATAACTTTGCAACTTGTTCTGTTCACCGTAACCTGTAAAGACTGGGAATCATCAGAGAAACCAGTTCCAGTAATATGAACCAGCAAGCTGATATCACCATCTAAAAGGAGAAAAGGAATTAAAAAAGAAAATCATCTCTCAGTGATATCCCTCCATTTAAGGGATCTCACTTTAACTTCAATTGTGTATTCCCTTTCACTCCCCACCTCCCAAAATTCAGGAAGTTTTATGTGACTCAAGTATTGGACAGATGCATTTATTATTGCAGTATACAGACTCCATCTTAAATTTCCCCATACTAATAATAAGAGGCCACTGCTTAATTTTAAAAAATCAAAATAATGCGGGTGTGGTGGCGCACGCTTGTAATCCCAGCATTTGGGAGGCCAAGACCGGAGGATCCAGGTTCGCGGCCAACCCCAGCTACCTAGTGAGGCACTCCACAACTTAGTGAGACCCTGTTTCAAAATAAAGAATAAAAAATAGGGCTGGGGGTGTAGCTCGGAGGTAGAATGCCCCTGAGTTCAATCCCCAGTACCACAAAAAAAATAAATAAATAAATCGAAATAAATAATATTTCAAAATAAGGAGCAAAGAGAACAAAACATCAAAAAAAGTCATCAAAAGTCATCAAAGTCATCAAAAACCCACTCACCTCCCTATCAAATAATAACTATATTCCTTAGATGGACCAAAAAAAAAAAAAAATGTACTTTCTTCTGCCTTACTCGACCTCCACTTAATGAACCGATGTGTCTTCCACCCACTCATCACCAGATACGTGGTTTTGGGGGGAATCTGGGGGTTCAGTCCAGGTTTACAGAGCTCAAGGTATGGTGGTGGGGAGCAGAGAGAGGGAGAGAGCATGGGCTCTGCTCTCACATCGTGGAGGCCAAAAGCAAAAGAGTGCAAGCAAGCAAGGGCACTCAAAGACAAAAGCACAGTCCGCCCCTCCCCAGCCACACCCCACCTGCCGATAGACCACCCAGTAAATCCATTACAATGGATTTATCCGCTGATGAGATGAGAACCCTCAGGACTTAAATGCATCAACTCTGAGCATGAAAACATGAGCCCTCCAGAGGACTTTCTATATCTGACCAGAACACATGGCCTCTAACAAAATCATCTCTGCACCAAGTCACAAATCGTACCAAGGGAATACCGTGTAGAATGGACCTGGGGAGTCGACCCTTGGAGGTACTGGAAAGAACAGGAACCTGGGCAATGAGCTGGTATGTCGTTCACTTGCACAACCACCTGAAAAGGGGCAAAAAATTAAAAACAAATGTATATATTTTAGATGCACCAGATTAGTCATAAAGTACCATGAATATTGCCCAACTTAGAATGTGCTAATGATTCACTTATTCTCATGTCTCTTATTTTCCCAGCATATAAACCTAAAGTTATAACAAATGACACAAAACATGGCAAGCTCTCTTAAAATGGTTGAAGAAATGCTGCAATCCATTTGTACAATTGAATGTGCTAAATATTCTTTAGATGGGGCTCTCATGATTTCCAGGCTGGTCACCGACTCCTGAGCTCAAGTGGACAGCCTCCTACCTCCACCTCCTGAGTAGCTAGAATTAAAGTTGCATGCCACCACACACAGTTGAATACATTGAATGTTCAGGAAGTTTACTGTCACAGAGAAGTAACTTTCATAAATGTCAACTGCACAAAGACTTCCCACCACTGTATTTTCATGTGAAAACCCCTTTCTTTGCGAGTAAAGACCAACAAAGTAGGCACCTTCCTTCTATTTTCACTACAGGAATCTATAACTAAAGACTCAAGTGTATTTGGACATTTGGTTTGAGTCCTTCTTTGTCTGAGAATGGTAAGTCCTTAAGAAAAGACTACGTGTCTTTCCCTTTCAATGGAACTAGAGATATCTCAAATAATGCTTGGAAATGGAGAAGGTAAAAAGATATGACTCAATCTATTCTCTGCATATGAAAAAAAAATGGGTTAAGGACACACATATTTACATTTGTGTTTCCATATGAAAGGAGGATGTATCTGAATGGCATGGGTAATAAACACTTTAATTTTATCCATAATGCTTTATAGTTTTATGAAGACAAGAATAAATATATCAGAATGCTGACAATTTTCAGTTCTCAGTTTGAGTACCCAGGGGTTGATTATATAATTCCTTATAGGATTTTTGGTTTGTTGCTGTTGTTTTGGTACCAGAGGTTAAGCCCGGGGGCGGTCTACCTCTGAGCTACACTCTCAGACTTTTTTATTTTTTATTTTAAAGCAGGGTCTCACTAAGTTTCTAAACATTTTGCTAAGTTGTTGAGGCTGGCCTCAAACCTGTGATCCTCCTGTCTCAACCTCCCAAGTACTGGGATTACAGGTGTGCACCACCAAACCTGGCTTCCTTATAGCTTTTGTTCTTTAAATTTTTCTGAAGTTAAGAGAAGATGACTTATACCAAGAAAGTGGGCAGATAGGAAAAAGAAAGGACACTTAACAACAAAAGGAGTTGACTTCCCTCATTTAATTTCCAATGTCGCTGTGTGGCACCATATATCTTAGTTAGCTATAGAGGTTCTCTATTCTTTTGCTCCATAATAAAAACACCAATAAGTATAATAAGATATTGTGGTTGCAAAACATTTATATTTTCATAGTGCTTTACATACCCTGCAGAAGTAGGAAGAGGACAACCACACTTACCTCCATTCTACCAATTGCAAAAATGACCCTTGGGAGCTCAACCAATTGCACCCATGCACATCAGTGAGGGGCCAGGCTAGCCTTGAACCCCTGCTCACGCTCGGGGCACACCCACTCTCACCTGAGTGTGCTGGTTGGCTGTAGCCAACATGTCTCCAAACACGGGTCCAAGGAAAACTCCCCCATCATACACCACACTCGTGGTTACAGCAGGATTCATCCCAGTAAGATTCTGATCAGATACCTGTGATGGGTACATTTCTGGTGAGTTCTATCATAGAATAGAAATCTATTCTTAGTTAAAACAAATGATAAGAGGTTTTCTTTCTTTTTCTTTTCACATTCTGTTTGAGATAGTCAGATAGCTAGGAAGTGAAATTGGAGTGACAAAGAATTGAAATCTAGAAACCTGATTGTCACTAATGGTGGATTAAGGCTCCAGTAGATGAGGGGGATATTTATTTGGAAATAGAGTTGCTAAAAGAGACACAACAAACCAGTCTTCTAGGGTTTGTTATATTTTGCTTCTCTAGTATATGTTTACAATCCAAAATATTAAAATAAAATGTTAGAAAGCAGTGCTTTGAGATAAGAGCACTGTCTTCATCTTCACCCCAAGATTTTGTTTGAAAACCAGATGACCCATAAGCCCATATAACTGGGGTTAAATTTCATCTTAGGCTTCATTTTATAATAACCAAATGCTAGATGATCATTAGATTATTTTTAAAAATCCTAAATATGCAAGAGCATCTGGTTTCGTCATTATCCAAAGACAGCAAATCCTTTTCTAAACTTCCTTCTGCTCTGCCATCTGCCTCCATGATAGTCTAAGTCAATCACATCTGCTTAAATTATCCAATAACAGATGTGGAATTATTGTGTAGTGGACACTGACCAACAGCTTCTCGACCTACACAGAGTTAGAAAAAGAGAAACTAAGTTTAGAGTGCTTTATCAAGAATGTGAGATGCAAAATCTGCATTGACATCTTTCATAAAGAAAGATCACAGAATGCCTTTAAAAGTCTGACAAAATTAATAATCCATGACAGTTTTCATTCATATAATTCTGATTTTTATTTTTTACAAAATTTCTCCAGTGCACTAAATCCATGCCACCTAAAGCAATACCACACATACCTTGATAAAGTTAGGCAAATCCCCTATCTGGGTGGACCAGGAAAGGGTCCATGCATGTTCATAGCACGAGTTTAGATCCTTCTGTACTGTGAAGCCACTGACATTGAGGTATCTCGACGTGACGTCATCAGCATTGTCCTGTAAGAGTCTGCGAAGATGAGCAGCAGAAATGTGCACAGGGACATCTGTAAGGGATGGTGTAGTTAGAAGACACAGGACATTACTTAATCAATTTTGCAGGGTTTGGTCATCAAGGACAACAGAGACTAGAAACCAGGATGTCTACTTAATTTGCATAATACTTTCAAGGTCAAAATATGGCTTCAAAAGTACCTCAATCCTAACCCATCCATTTTTCCCCAAGGCAAATACAAGGAGATGCCCATATTTTACACCATAATACCATCCATCAAGATCATATCACACAGCAAGCAGAGAACTCAGTAGGTCCAGTAGGACAGACAAAACAATCTCTACTGTCAACTCGAAATGTAAGGTCCAGACACCTTTGTAATGGCTGAAACTCTAATTAAATATTGGGTTTTCTCTGGAAAAACTTAGCTGGCCCTGAGAACAGAGAAAAGTTGGCCACTTTTCACAGGGAGTGGGGGAGGCATACAGCAGCTGACACCCATAAAACTTAGCCAACCCAGCTGAGGAATGTTGGCACTTAACTTTGGTCTCTCTAGTAGAATTTCCTTTAAGCCCAACCACCTGCTTCCCCATTCCACATCTCCACAGAGAAATAACAAAGCTCTGTGTTTGAACCCTGCTTCGTGCTTTACCCAAAGTTTCCATTTCATTAGCTGCTCCCAACAGCCCTGGGAGGTGGGTAGTTGGGTACCGATGCCTACTTTAGAGATGAAGAAAATGAAACTTGATATTCCAAAGCTTGCCAACCCTATGTAAAAGCCAGGTTGCCGTCTGCCTAGCCAAGAGCCTTCCTCTTGAATTCCACACTGCCCTGAAGGGTTAATAAAACACCCGTGTGTTTCTGCAATGCAAACAAATGTCTCATCATTTAAAAAACATTTGTTTTTCCTATACTTAAAATTTCAGGCCCATCACCACTTTAAAATGTCAGGCAAAGGCTGACTTCCCTTCATTGTTTTGCAGGCAGTGGTGTGAGAAACATCAGCACGAGAATGTGAGCAGAAAAGTCTCTACAGATAATCTCTCTCATTTGCGATGAGAAGCATAGCACACGGATGGGCTTCACAGAGGCAGTGCACTGCGGGTGCTTAGTCAGGTATCAGACTCCAATAACCCAGGAGCCTGGGACTTTCCCCAAGTTGCCCTATATAGTGAAAAATAATAATAAAATTTCTGTTTCCTCCCACCCAAGAAGATCCTTTGCAAGCCAAGTGTCTGCTTGCAAGGGAAAAAGACTTGTGGACCATGTACCAATTGGTAGACAGCCTCTCTTGAGTTCCCCTGAGCCTCCCTCCTGGTTCTCCAGATTTCTATCAGATAAGTAACATCTTGTTATCTCTTCTAATCCTTATCCTTCATGAAAAGTGCATGTTCTTGAAGATTTAAAAACATTGTTAGCCAGGCATGATGGCCCATGCCTATAATGCCAGTATTTGTAGGCTGAGGCAGGAGGATTGAAGGTTCAAGGCCGATCTCAGCAACTTACTGAGACTCTATTTCAAAATAAAATACAAAAAGGGGGTTGGACATGTAACTTAGAAGTAGAATGCCTCTGGGTTCAATCCCCAGTATCAACACACACACACACACACACACACACACACACACACACACACACACACTTCCAATTGCATCTGCAACCTCTTTACACATTTGTTGTGACCACTAAGATCCTCCAGTAACACGTGAGGTCACCATTGAATTTAACTCTGAAGAGCATCTCTACCATGGGCCCTGGCCTAGGAAACTTCAGAGAAGAGGACTCATCTACGACTCAGATACCCAGGTTCACACCCAGACCCTGCTGTCAACCACTTACTCTTATGACCTTCAGCCATGCCTCGGTGTGGCTGGAGGCCTGGTGCCCCCCCCCCGCCCCCAAGAGATGTGCCCCCCCCCCCAAAAAGAGGAATGTTACCACACAAGGGAAAAGAATGAATATTATCTTCTGTGACAAAGAAGATGCTTAAGTTATGGGTCTTGAGAGGACTCTAGACTCTCCAGGTAGACCACAAGTGTAATTCTATGTCTCCTCATAAAAGAAAGACGGGGGAAGTTTTGATATCATGGAGGAAAAAGTGACATAGCCATAGGCACAGAGGCTGGACTGATGGAGACACAGCCCAGCGACACCTGCATCCACCAGAAGCCAGAGAGGAAGGAAAGAGACCCCCCACACACAGAGCCCGACAGAGGGAGTGTGGACTGTGACAACTTGATTTGGGGCCTCTGGGCTTCAGAACTGGGAGAGAACACATTTCTGCAGTTTTAAGTCTTCACATTTATGGTAATTTATCACGACAGCCCTAGAAAGCCAATCCACTCAATTTCCACATCTACAAAATTAAAAGGTTGGGATTGTATAAACAGTAAGCCCCTTTACAGATAGTTCACTTTAAAAAGGCCATTTTCAGACACTGGAAAATAATGTCCCCTATCTGACAACCTCACCAGTGTCATTTGCCTGGGAATGTCCCTAAGTATGTGAATAGGAAGCATGGCACCCCCAATTTTCCCTTTACCAGGAATCACTCTGTTGGCGAGTTGGATGCGAAAGTGTCCTCCCACCGGTGGACTTGTCCTCTGTAGTCTCTGTGTTGTCACCTGGACCAGTCCAGATTCTTCTTCTGTTCCTTTGGCAGGCACAGACCTGTGGCATGTCAAAGACAAACCAGAGTAGCATCAAAACATGCCAGTCCAGACATAAGCCAGCTCCCTTCAAAGACCACCTTGCCCCCCCTGGATCCAGCCAGGTGCTCAAGCCCCCAAGAATCTGGCATATGAGCCAGGAGTGGTGGCATGCACCTATAATCCCAGTACTTGGGAGGTTGAGACAGTAGGATCACAGGTTCGAGGCCAGCCTCAGCAATTTAGCAAGACTCTCAGCAACTTAGCGAGACCCTGTTTCAAAATAAAGGATAAAAAAGGTTGAAGGTATTGCTCAAAGGTAGAATGCCCCTGGGTTCAATCCCCAGTACAAAAGAAGAAGAAGAAGAAGAAGAAGAAGAAGAAGAAGAAGAAGAAGAAGAAGAAGAAGAAGAAGAGAAAGTGCAGTGTGAACCCTAGGGTTCTTTGGGATCATTTCATCTTTATCCCAACACTGATCCTGAAAGCACAGGGTCACCACAGCTCTGGGTCTGAAGGAAAGTTGAAAGAGAACTTAGTTTTCTCTAGCCAGTTTACATATTCAAACAAAAAGCCAGTGTGTCCTTATCCACAGGTGACTCCCAGCTGACACGTAGCCACTAGCTAGCCCAGTTTCAATGTTCCTGCACATGAACACCCTGCCTGCTCAATCCTCTTTTGTTTTTCCAGTACTGGGAATCAAACCCAGGGGCATTCTAACTCTAAGTTACACTCGCAACTCTATTTTATATTCTTTATTTTGAAACAGGGTCTCACTAAGTTGCAGAGGGCCTCATTAAGTAGCTGAGGCTGGCTTGGAATCTGTGATCCTCCTGTCTCAGCCTCTCAAGTACTGGGATTACAAACATGTGTCACCACACCCGGCTCCAATCCTGCTTTTGGTACAACAGCTGGCCCAATACATGTGACACACCCTGAGATGGACCTGTGCAAAGGTGTTCTCCGCGAGCAGGAGACCAGCTCTCACCAGCCACTGACTCTGCCTGGGCCTTGGTCTGGGACTCCCCAGCCTCCCACGCGGTGAGAAAGAAATTCCTGTTGTGTGTAAGATACCCAGTCTGTATTGTTTTGTTCCAGAAGCCAACATAGGCCAAGACAGACACTAGAAATCATTTCAGCGGAGTGTTTATGAATTGGGGAAATAGTTAATCTATTCTACTAGGCAAAAAGGACATATTACACATGCAGTTTGCAATGTATGATTCCAATTTGAGACTTAAAAAGTCAGTGTGTTAGGGAGTAATGGGGGTACACGGGGGACTTTAGATGATGGAAAAGAAACCCCAGTGGAGCCAGGGAGAGGGTCTGGGGGATGGGGGAGGGAGAAGGGGAATTAAGGAACCACTTCCTCAGACGTTAAGTATATATGTGAGATTACGAACGCTAATCACAATATCTTGTATTGGAATGGGGGGCAGGGAGGATGGGGGGGGGCTCTCCAGTGCTGTGAGTGTGTGCCACGGAGCATTATGAACTCCATTATGACATGAGGCTGTAATGCAACAACAAAAGTATTTAAAAAGTCAACATGTGCATATATATTATATACACACACACACATACACTTCTTGAGGAAAAAGCAGTTAGAATATAGACCCAATGATGCCTGTAGTCCCAGTACTTGGAAAGCTGAGACAGGAGAATCACAGGTTCGAGGCCAGCCTTAGCAACTTAGTAAGACCTTGTTTCAAAATAAAAAATAAAAGGGTTGAAAGCCCCTTGGTCCCATCCCCAGTACTAATATTACATATATGGTATAATATATATAATATGTATTATATATATGTGTGTGTATTATAGACCCAATGTGTTAATAGAAGTTAGTGTCTAGCAGTAGAGCTGAATGGTTTTTATCATTTTTTATCCTCTATGTGTTTTTATGTGTTTTCCAAATCTTCAACAGCAGACATATATGATTTCTATCTATATATTATTTAAGTGTTAAAGTTGATGTGAACATATATAAATATGGAAAAATGACAAAGTGGAACTTCCTAGGTGGAGTGTCCATCCAAGAGAACCTCGTCTGGCTAAGGCCAGAGGCTTCCAGAAAAGCCAGGGACCTTGGAGAAAGCTTAGAAATGAAAGTTGTCAGGACCACTCCAAGGGTGAACCTGCTCTGAGGAACCCAAGTTAGCACGCATCAGCTCAAAGTTAGTGCACACACACACACACACGTACACACTTATAGAGTACACATGTAAGAGGCAGAGCCTTTCAAATCTGCCCATCTTTCTGTGGTTTCAGTGATAAGTTAAAAGAACAAATTAAAGGATATATGTGTCCCACAGATTTCAAGGAGCCTGAGCCTTAGTTGATGCTTCGGAAAACACAGCTAGAAATGGTTGACTATTAAGAAGCCAAACTTACGGGGTTGTGGTGCCATCTGGTGGTGAGTTATCAGAAATACCTATGTTGTTCCTTAGACTTTCATTTTACTTCAAAAGATTTCACCAAGATCAATAAATGGAGAATGGAGTGAGGGGAATAAACAGAAAACCCTGCTCATATGAACCTTTGAGCAGCACAGAAATTCAAATTTTTTATACATAGTGAGGTTCAGAGTGATACAAACATACAGGCACACATCTTGTAAACAAATCCAATAGGAATTAGTTCTCAAAGTGTAGTCCCCAGACCAGCGTCACTAGGGAACTCATTAAAAATTCAAATTCTCAGGCTCTGCCCCAAACCCACTGCATTCAAGGCTATGAGGATGGGGGCCCAGCAATTTGTGTCTTATCAAGGCCTCCAGGTAAGTCTTCTCAAGGTAAGAACACTGCTTTCAGCAATGAAGCAGGTGCTCTCTTATTCTGATAAAAGTCCCACTTCTCATAGCCAACCAGCAATCCAAAGGAGACACATGTGCACACAGCCCACTCCCTACCGTGCAGTGATGAGCGGGAGCTCGGGGCCACACTCGGCCAACCAGGAGACGACGCTGTAGACTGGAGGGGATCCCACCACAGAGACTGATTCCACCAGATTCCCACCTGGGCGAGCAGCTCCAGCCTGGACTTGAGAAACTGAAGGACAAGGATCCAATTATTATCAAATAACTCAAGATGGGAGACTTGTGTGGGACAACCTGACTGGAAGCGTTGGGTTACTCAGTTCTCGATGCAACAGAAAGCAATGGAGAGGAGGCCGGAGGACCCACGGTTCAGTTTAGCAGCGAAGGAAAAGTGAGTACTCTACTGTGGTGTTTATTCACAGCGTAGAATCAGCACGTGTGCAGAAGGGGTGCAGGCTTGAAGGGAGGCTGCTGTTCAAACCTTGGTTTCCCATTTTCTATTGGTACACTAAGCAAGTCAACATAAGCTCCCTGAGACTCAGCTTTCTCATTTGTAAAGTGGGGATCACGGCTCATGTAATAAATAATAATCTGCATGGTAGAGAGTTTAGTGGGACTGCAGAATTAAAATGACCAGCAGAATCTATTTTAACATCCTTTACTCTCTTGTTAAGTACTTGGTAAGAAACAGCTTCTCTTCTAAGACTGATTACTGTTCGGACTATAAAGAGTTCAAGGCACCATCTTGTCTCATTCATCTTTACAAACCTAATGCTTAGGATAATGCTGGACACAGTAGGTGCTCAAAAAATGATCATTTGCTGAGCTGAGTCCCTGAAGGTTCTGCTCAAGTGTCTGGGATACCTAGATTCAAGTCTTTCCCCAACCTAGCTGTGTGCTTTGAGAGATAAAGGAGAAAGTGAAGGGCTAATGCAGGTTTCTTCCTGCATTAGAGATAATGGGACCATCTCATGGGCTTCTGAGAAATAAATAAATAAATAAATGGAAGCTGCCACTACTGAAAAAGAACTTTCAAGCCAGGCACAGTGGCATATGGCTATAAACCCAGTACTTAGAAGTTTGAGACAGGCCGGGTGTGGTGGCGCATGCTTGTAATCCCAGCATTTGGGAGGCTGAGACAGTAGGATCCGGGTTCAAGGCCAGCTTCAGCTACCTAGTGAGGCTCTCTGCAACTTAGTGAGACCCTGTTTCAAAATAAAGAATAAAAAATAGGGCTAGGAGTATAGCTCAGAGGTAGAATGCCCCAGAGTTCAATCTCCAGTACCGCAAAAAAAAAAAAAAGTCTGAGACAGGAGGATCATAGGTTCAAGACCAGACTCAGCAACTCAGCAAGACCCTCAGCAATTTAGCAAAACTTTGTTTCAAAATAAAAATCAAAAGAACTGGGGGGATAGTTGCTGAGACTGGTTTCCTCGAACCTTCCATTGTCCTCTCTCACCCTCCCAAGTACTGAGATTGCGGGCATGCTCCACCACGCCCAGCTAACTAGTGTCACTTTCTAAGTGTGCGGGAACTCTAACAGTCTGGCCCAGATGTCCAAACAAATACTTAAGCCCCTGAAACAGATAAGGAATGGAAGTTTGGTGAGTATTAAAAATGATTGTCAGGTGTGGTGTCACACATCAATAATCCTACTACTTGGGAGGCTGAGACAGGAGGATCACAGGTTTGAGGACAGCTTCAGCAACATAGAGAGACTCAGCAACCCAGACAGACCCTGTTTCAAAAAAAAAGAGTAAAAAGGGCTGGGGGTATAATGTGGAAGATGACTCAGAGTTCAATCCCCAGTAACACACACACACACACACACACACACACACACACACACACACGCAATATAATTAATTTCAGGGCTGACAAAAAGCTTGGGTCCTACCCCAAGCTCCCTGTAATTTTTAGGCAAAAAGCTGAAAATGTACACACTTTATAAATCCAAGTGTAAGTGACTATAATAATCATCTTTTTCTTTAGAGGAAGGGGGCAGCCCTGAGCACTGAAGATGATTATTATCGTCACTTACACTCTCAGGAGGACACAGTCACTCAAATCTACACACTCTTGCTCTCTGTCTTGACACTCCTAAATCGGACCTTTATTTAGCCCATGTACAAAGACCATATTATAGGAATATGTTAGAAGAAGCATATTCCTGTGGTCCTTCTAACACGTGGTACAATGATATGCTAATTTGAGGAGAGGAGGAGAAATTCTGCTGGCCTATCAATAGTAATCGCTTACATTTATGAATCACTTACTATGGTTACGACCTGTAATTAATACTTTAGCTTAAACTTTGGCTGGTCTTCATTATAATTCAATGAGGTAGAGTCCTTCTGGTGTCCATTTTGTAGATGAGGAAACCAAAGATTCCCAGCCAGAAAATGCTAAAGTTGGGGTCAGAAAACCAGCACCAGAAAGAAGCAAGAGGAAATGAAGAGGTAAATAGAAAAGAAAGGGTACCTGCTAGAAAGGTCTAGAACCCGGGGCACACAGCTCCAGCCTCATCTGCTTCAGAGCCCAGGCAGCAGGATGGAGGACCGCCTGTCCCTCCTCATTTATCTGCGTAGCTGGGTGCCTGGCGGTTCTGCTCAGTGATGCCCAGCCTTTAGCAGCAGAGGGTGAGGCAGGCATTTGACCACAGGCCCACGGAGGACAACAGATGCAATGCTCACCTGTCACACTCGTGTCTGCAATGATAATTTCATCCACACAGAGCGAGTCCGTCTCCTGGGCTAGAGGGAGGAGGTCGATCCGATGAACCAGCACCAGGATGTTTGCCGGAGGGGGCTGGAGTTGCCTAGCGCTTCGCACACATGTGTCCCAGAGGTTGGCACAGGTGAACTGCCAGCTGCAGACAGCACAGAGGGGAACAACAGGCCTCTGGGTGACACCTGCAGCCTTCTCCCAGGACTCTGCAGCCAGTAGAGAGACACCGCAAGCCCTGCAGCAAACAGCCAGTGTGCCTTGGGTACAAACACCCCACCTGAGGCAGGCTGGGCTCGGCTTCGGCTGTGACACTAGTGAGTCACAGGGTAAGTCAGTCATTCACTCCAGACACTCAGCATCAGCTGCGTCTTCAAACTGCAATTAGTTGTGTGTCTTAAGCAGATGCTATGTTGGGCTCGAACCACAGGGAAGACTGATGCTCCTAGACTTACTGACTCATTCAGGTTTCAAGCCACTTAATAGACCCACAAGAAATACATGGGAAGAGAACTGAACCAAGGGATCCAGAGGCCTCATCTTCTTCCCACAGTGACGAGCTGGATGTGTTTGGTGAATCACAAATTCTTGGGGCCCCAATGTTCCTCATCTATCACACCAACGGATGTTCTCTAAATTCTCTCCCGAGTAGGGCATTTGAAAATTCTGTCCCTATGAGAAATATCAGGCTCCTTCTAGAAACTCTTATATTCTTAACAGCTAACTGCTCCTGAGTCAAACTGCTCTTTCAAATAAAATAACTTTAAAACCCTACGTTCAGATCTGAGGCCCAAATATAAGACTCTGAGTACCACAGGTAAGCCACTGTCTCCCAGACATCCAATCCTCCCAACTGGCAGCCCCCTCCCCCTCCTGCTCACCTTGTGGGGCTGGTCCCTGCGAGGCCCCAGTCACAAGTACTGTTCTTCTTCGTGATGTTTTGAAAGCCGATTGTGAAAGACACTGTCACCTTCAGGGGCTTAGTCATGTGGCCTCTGTATGCAATACACAGCTATGGATGGCAAGTAAGTCACTCAGTTCTATTCGTGCAAGAAGCAGCCGCTCAATCACTATGTAATGAGGACTTTACGGCTCACACACTTTAGTGCCACACACTACAAAAGAGCCCACTTCCTGCCCGCCTAGAGCTTAGTCTTGCTGGAGACATGAATAATTTAAACTGTTATTTCCTTACCTCAATAAATGTAATAAACCTTTTTGTTTGAGGCCAAGAACTAATGGTATTCAACAGAGTTTTTAAATGCCTAGCACTGTGCATGGAGTGAGGCTTTTAGAACATCTCCATTAGAAAATGACTGCTTTAATCCAATTATCTGTGCAACCTTGAGCAAGTCACTCAACCTCTCTGAGCTTTTCTTCAACTCTAACTCTGCAGCACCCTTGGTTTCTAAGTCAATTAAGTGTAAAGTGATTTGGCACAGGAAGGCTTTAGAGCAGAAGTTTTCAACCTTGATGTCTTGGCATCGTGCGAGCTGGATAATCCTTTGTGGTGAGGGCTGTCCAGCATGTTATAGGATGGTTAGCAACATCTCTGACCTCTACCTCCTAAAGGCTAATCACACTCCCCCAGTTGTGACAATCAAAAATATCTTCATACATTTCCAACTCACCACAAAAGGGCAAACCCACCTCCATTGGAAGCCCTTGCAGTAGAGGAGAGGTTGAAGACGGAGCCATTCGGCCCCAGCTCTCTCTATAGCTCAACTAAAAAAAGACTCAAAACTACAACCATGAGCTCCACCACCACAGACTCACTGGTTCCCAAAGGGCAAGTGAGCTGTCCCTCTTTTAGAAAGGACAGCAGAGTATTACAGCAAAGGATGTAAGAGGTGCTCAAGAAATGTGTAGTCAATCCATCAATAATGACAATCAGTATAATAATGACGATCGGCCTCCACCATGTCCTCACCTCTGCCCAAGCGCTTTACTAGATTATTTAATCTTCACAACTCTTCCTGAGAGTTAGACCACATGATTGCAGATGAGTAAACTAAGACGTACTGTACATGAGTAAAACATGGAGGGCATGCAGGGTGTTGAGTTGGGATTCGAAACCAGAGGGTGTGACTGCAGGGTATGCACTCTTATACTCAAAGATCAAAGAAAATACATGAGCAAATAAAAACTTCCATAGACCTTATTGCTAATGCTAAGACAAAGGCATTTCCAGGTAACAACGTACAAGTAAGGGCCAGCTGTGTCTGTTCACACCTAGAACTGCAGTTAAGACACTACAACCTGAGCCCAAAATGCCTTGAGGAAATCACAGCAAACGTTACTGTCTCGGGAGATTTTCAGTCTCGAATCTACAGAACAGCATCAAGCCCTCCTGTCCCATGTGGCCTGGGAGCACCGGAGCTGCTACTCACATGTGGGTACTGATCCAGTCCATAGCCCTCCGGGGCAGCTGGGGGGGCCAGGCCAAGGCGTCGAGGCTGACAGAGGCTGAATCTGCCACAGAAGGGCTCTGTGCCACTTGTGAGACGCCCGTCAGAGCTGGAACCTTCCAGGCCTGGATGCAGTTCAGATAAAACAGGAAGGCAGGCATACATGTTACAAGACGGAGCTTCCCAATTTGTGTGCAGGAAGTGGGGTGCGGGTTCACTGTAATAGGAATCCCTTGGCCTTCAGAACTGGGCAGGGCTTAGGGGCCCAGAACTCCCTGAGAAACCCTTTCTGCCCCAGAACATGGAATACCCATTACCATTTTTCCTGTGCGCCAAGACATGAAAATGATGGAGAAGCAAAGAGACAAAAACTGTCAACTGGAATTTAGTTCACCTTAGTGTCATTTAAAAAAGACACCCTCGTGTTTTAAGAATTTCTTAAGACTCTCTTTTTGGTGCAATACCTCCTCTAGATGCACTGAGAATTAAATACAAACTTACTGGTGTTGCTATTTCTTTCTTTCTTTCTTTCTTTCTTTTTTTTTTTTTTGCAGTACTGGGGATTGAATCCAGAGGCATTCTTCCTCCGAGCTACAACCCCGGCCCTATTTTTTATTTATTTATTTATTTTTTGAAGCAGGGTCTCACTAAGTTGCGGAGTGCCTCACTAGGTAGCTGAGGCTCACCTCGAACCCGGATCCTCCAGTTTCAGCCTCCCAAGTACTGAGATTACAAGCGTGCGCCACCACACCCAGCCTGGTGTTGCTATTTCTTCCTAGACCTTAGCCCTTCTCCCGCCCCGGGGCCGGAGCTCTCCGGGTAGTGCTTCACTCCCCAGCCCAGCTCTGGAGGAACGCCTTTCCTTCCTGTCGATGGCTACACCAAGCATGCCCCTTGGCCATTCAGCATCCAAATCCAGTTTCATATTTTTATTGAACTCTCTTAGCACCTTGGAGAGGCAATGAGGATTGTCCTTATTTTATAGAAAAGAAGAGGAAGGACATGATGGAAATGAGGATGAGAATTGATCAAGCCAGGATCGAGACCTTGTTCAAATCCAAGCCGGAGTAGGATGTTAGCCGAAAGGGGTTCCACTTTACATTTTACTGCAAGTAACTCCTCAATGGTGGCTTGGATCTAAAAAGAAAAGATTACCAGGATTTCATACAATGGGCATAAAGATCACCCCTTAATTCTCCCACACCTAACCCTCGTTATCTGAAGAAGGATCTCACCTCATGGGCTGTGGCATCTGCAGGGATTGGCCGGCTAGAGACATTGTCCCAAGTAAGAAAAAAGTCTCCGCTGCCTGATACATTCAGCATCTAAAAAGTCAAGAGAGACAGCACTAACCAACGTGCGCTGATGCAGACAGTCGGTCTAAAACAGAGAACATGCCTCCCCGCTCGCTGCTTCCATTCTAGTGTAATTTCAATTTTTCTCAATACACTATAGAAAGCTCTGAAAAACATGGTGTCGTCATCTAATGAAAACTTTTTTTTGGAGCCAAGCTTGGTGGCGCACGCCTGTAATCCCAGTACTTGAGAGGCTGAGACGGGAGGATCACAGGTTCAAGGCTATCCTCAGCAACTTAAGGAGACCCTGAGCAACTTAGTGAGACTGTATGTCTAAAAGTAAAAAAGTCTTGGGGTGTAGCTTGGCGATAGAATGCCCTTGGGTTCAATCCCCAGTACCAAAACAAAATAGAAAAAAAAAACTTTTCTTAGAATAGCGTACATGTCAGCCTCTCCATTCATGCGTATCCCTTTTCTTAGAGCAGCAGACTTAAAGGTTGCCATTGGATGCCATGCTTTAAGTCCTTGTCACCAAAAGCATTCTCCCAGAGGTGGCCTGGCAGGCAGAGCACTCACATGCCACACCACACTCTCCCGGAGGCCCACTAGGTCTCTGCTTTGCTTCCACGTTATACTTTTGCTCGGAAGTAAGATCTATGCCTCTTTTAATCTCTTAAATCACTTGCCTCTTCCTGCTTTGTTCCGTGGCTGTTTATGCACTTGTTACTGTTCGACTGGAAGCTTTAGAAAGCAGAGCCCATATTGATTCATCTTTGTACATCAAAAAGCAAGCTACAAAAAGCACATCAAAATCCTCAACAAAAATACGGGGCACAAATGAAAGGGCAGCCTTTCCAAAGTAGTCTTAGAAAGCACCGCATAGATGGGAAACGGGATCTGAATCAGTCCAAAAGCCATGGTGTTTCATGTGTGTGTGTGTGCTCGTGTGTGTGTGTGTGTGTGTGTGTGTGTGTGTGTGTGTGTGTGTGTTTGAAAGACCTTACCTATACTTTGGGGAACAAGTTTTCAGAAAAAGACTTACCTGGAACTTAAATTCCTAAAATTAAGTCAACAAGGTAATCGCAGTATGACAACATTTTTTTTTTTCTTAAAAATGTCTTCATGACCTGACTGAATAGATATCCTAGCTTTGGCAGCAGAGTTATAATTAGACCTCAGGTCTCCTGGCTCCGAGCTAGTGGTCCTGCTACTAAGAAAGAAGACTACTCTTTCCAGAGTTCAGCTCCGTGGGCCTGGGAAGAGAAGCAGACCTGTATTTCTGGAAGTTTCTGGGCTCGGACTCTGATCTGGTGCTTCTCTCGGAGGTAAGTGGTGACCACATCAGGGTTCAGCCAGGTGTTGTGGATCTGGACCCCAATTCTCATGCCCCTGCTGGGGGCTATCCCATGGTGCTCTGCTTCCAGGTAGTACTTGGCTCCGCCCAACAGCTCCAACTTGGGAGTCTTCCGTTGCCGGGTCCCTTCGTTCCGGTTCTGCTCCCAGGAGTCAAACCAGTCAGCAGTGCCAGCCCTGATGGAGGCCACTTTCACCTATGCCAAATTTACAGGTAAACTTTATGAAGTTTCCAGCCTTTCTTTCTCAACTAGTGTCTGGAAAACTACTAACATGAGATGTTTGAAGTGGTCAGCCTCTTCCAAGTTAGCTCATTGTGGTTGTTCATACATATTCATATTCATCCTCTCTCTCTCTCTCTCTCTCTCTCTCTCTCTCCCCCCCCCCAATAGTATTCAAATGGGTCTAGATGGGCAATATGGCCATAGTGTGTGTGTGTGTGTTACTAGGGACTGGACCCGGGAACATTCTACCTCTGAGCTATACCCCCGGCCCTTTTGTTTGTTTGTTTGTTTGTTTGTTTGTTTGTTTTGAAACATGTCTGACTAGGTTGTCAAGAGTCTCACTATGTTGCTGAGATTGACTTCAAACCTGCAATTCTCCTGTTTCAGCCCCCCAAGTACTGTGGTTACAGGTGTGCACCACCGCACCTGATTTAGATGGGCCGTATTTAATGCAGGAACAGCCAACCTAACATACTAGGTATAAATTGATGCTATGAAAAAAGTAGTATTTAGCCCTTGAGAGACCTAGAATTACCTAATCACATCAAAATCTCTGAGCTTTACCTAATCAAAGCTAATCACTTTCAAAGATGCATATTAAACCTACTGTAGCTCTTTGTCTATGGCACAGGTGAATTTTAGCTGCTTTTTTAAGGGAATCTATTCTTGCCCTTCAAAATTGATGGGAAGATTTTTTTACATGAGGCTAGCTATATTTCTATCCAAAATTAGTGGTAAGGGCACAGGTTTTGAAGTGAGACAAATCTGAGTATGAATTCTGAATATCTTATTATCCAAGTGGTCCTGGATTAGCCATACATCCCTTCTAAGCCTCAATTTTCTTTTCTGAAAAATGTAGACAAATATGCATACCTCACAAAGATGTGATGAAGACTTAACAAGATATACTAAAAATGTAGCAGATTCCCCAGTACTTGGGAGGCTGACACAGGAGGATTGCAGGTTTGAGGCCAGCCCCTACAACTTAATGAGACCCTTAGCAATTTAGTGAGAACCTGTTTGAAAAGGGGGGGGGGGGGGCTTAAGGTATAGCTTGAATGTAGAATGTCACTGAGTTCAATCCCCAGCCCCCCCCTCTCTCTCTCTTTCTCTCTCTCTCTCTCTCTCTCTCTCTCTCTCTCTCTCTCTCTCACACACACACACACACACACACACACACACAAACACACACGCAGAATGCCTGACTAACAATAAATGCTCAATAAATGGTAGGTACCATTATATTCTGCTAAATTCTTTTTTCTTGTTTTGACTACTGGGGATTGAACTCAGGGACATTCTACCACTGAACTAAAGCCTCAGTTTTTTTTTTACTTTTTGTTTTGAAACATGGTCTTGCTAAGTTACCATATGCTGGCCTCAAACCTGGGATCCTCTTGTCTCAGTCTACCAAGAACTGGGATTATAGGCATGTGCCACTGCACCCCTAAATTCAACTAAATTCTTTTTCAACAATTAAAGTCCCTAGCCACCAAATGGCACATTACAGCTATCTACAGAATATGTGATGTTTGTTTTGCTTCTTATTTCGGGTTATAGGACTGGGGACAAACAAAAGGCAAATGAGAGGAGGGTGAATACCTTAGTTCTTGGTTCCTCTGACCAACTGAAATGTAAAGAAGCTTGGCTGTCTGCCTGGATCCAGAATGTGTAATTATTTGTCTCTGGAGCCACAAAGAACCCACTGAGCCGTGCTCTGTGAAGCAGAAGAACGCAGAGTCAAGTGAGTCACTGAGCCAGCAAAGGGTGGCTCCTGTGCTTCTCTTTCCTTATGGAATGGTGAAGGAAAACCTGACTCTTATACCACATGAGTCTTCAGAGTATTCTAGAAAGAGCCATAACACCTGTATGGTCTCACCATCTCAGTCTTCACATGGACCCACATCCCCTTGCAGTTGTGTCATCTATGGAACTATCACAGTCACAGTGTAAGACATGTGGAAGCTGAGCTGAGAAAACCACCCATCACAGCCAGGACACACCCTGAACCATGGCGGTACCTCCCATGGCACAATCATGCTGACGATTCTCTGGTGGCCCATCAGAATTGCTCTGAGGTCACAGGATGGCTCAACACCTATCAAATATTCTTCTAGTTAAAAACAAGCACGGATCATAAAGAAGAGTCCATTGAAGTTATGCAAAATGTCAAATTAAATTTTTTGACATTGAATTTCCATAAAATGCAGCTTTGAAGAAGATTGTACTCACTTTTATGAACCATTGTTAAAATATGACCATTTTTAAAATGTTTAAGGTAAATTCTAGTGTCTTCCTATTAGAGACAGATATGGTTAAAAACGGATCAAATTACCTAAAGAAATACTGAGAAGATTTCCCGCTTTTTAAAATTTTCAGATCATCAATACAAAGAGGATTTAAAATTTTGCTTTAATGTGCAAATATTATTTTCATCTTTAGAGAGAATTTTATATTTGAAGATGGTTTCAAAACTATTTAAAAGGTCCATCAACATAGTAATTTTTCAATCAACAAATGAGTATTCCAATTTTTAACTTAAAATTTCTAGATTTTAAAGAATGAATGATAGAAGGAATGGAAAATGAGTTACTACCTACTTTGTGACTCCTCAAAATGGCAGCAACAGGGACATAACTTGCAAGTTCCACCATGTAAGTCCAAATGGTGTCTTCGTCTTTTGAGGAGGTCTGATTTGCTCATTTGCATACTGAATAATGCTAAAATACTTTTCTTTAAACACTATTAATGGCCCTCAAAAACTATGATAAAGATGCATATTAGGTGCTACGATAGACCACAGATGACTACCACTTTTAAAGCATAAACTGAGCCGGGCGTGGTGGCTCACGCTTGTAATCCCAGCATTCGGGAGGCTGAGACCTGAGGATCCAGGTTTGCGGCCAGCCTCAGCTACCTAGTGAGGCACTCCGCAACTCAGTGAGACTCTGTTTCAAAATAAAGAATAAAAAGGGGCTGGGGGTGTAGCTCGGAGGTAGAATGCCCCTGAGTTCAATCCCCAGTACCGCGAAAAAAAATAATAATAAAAAATAAAATAAAGCATAAACTGTTGTCTGAATATGTAATTGGTAAGGTTCAGTAGGTACTCTTCTGTTCATAGTTTATCTTCCCTACTTGGCTTCTCCCATACCTGATTCCCTAAACCCTTACAGAACATCACCTTTTGGTTTGCAATTGAGTTGAGATCTAAAATGGTAAAATCCCTGGAGGAGGTCACAAATTGGCTGAAATCACACTCTGTAGTCACCACCAACCTCTCTTTTGAGGGCTTTGAAGGGAGAAGAGACCTATTGCACACTAAAGAATCAACCCACAACATACACTGAAAGCACACTAAGGAAGTAGTAGCTAAACAATGCTCAAAAATTTTGTATATTTATGATCACTTTAAGCCAGGTTCGGTGACACAAGCCTGTAATTCCAATACATGGGAAGCTAAGACAGGAAGATCACAGAGTAGAGGCCAGTCTCAAAACCCAGCAAGGCCCTCAGCAATTTGGTGAAACCCTGTTTCAAAATTTTAAATAATAATAACAACAATAACAATATTAATAATAAAGATCACTTTAGAATGCTATATACTTGAGCACTGAAGAAAGTAAAAAGATTGAAAACAACACTAAACAGGAAAATCATAATCCCAAGCGGTCACTACTACAGAAAGCCATGTCTTGCTGGGCCCCCAGAGCTTCCCAGCTCACGCTGGCCCATGGTCAACCTTTGGCGGTGGACACTGTTCCCCTGCTCCACTGCCTCTGTCCACTCTGTCCAGCCTCTGCTCCTGTGCAAACCCAAAGAGCAAGTTCTCTCATCTCACTTTAGCATTAGCCAGCTGTTAGCATCACCTCAAACACACGTCTGCAGCAAGTTCGACCCAGCTGTCAGCCAAGTTCTAGCCTGCTAAGCTCAATGTTCCAATTGTAAGTAATCAAAAGCAGATTATAAACAGAGTTGTAGAGATTATGAATTTTACAATTTGATCAATTATTTTTTTGGTACTCGGTATTAAACCCAGAGGCATTCTACCTCTGAGCTACACCTTCAGCCTTCTTTTATTTTTTTTAATTTGGAAACAGAGTCTCACTAAGATCCTAAGGGCCTTACTAAGTTCCTGAGGCTGGCCTCAAACCTGCTGATCCTCCTGTCTCAGCCTCTCTAGTACTGGGATTACAGGCATGTGCTGCCATACCCAGTGGTCAATATCTGACTGTGCACCTAGAAAGAGTCACTGATCACTAACTTGACCAACACTGCTTAAGAACACTGTCTAGCTCTGTTGTGGGATGGGCTGGTAGGATAAGTTCTCCCCTGGAAACCTCATTACCTTTCTGATCTCTATCCTAGCTTCACCTAGGCTAGTACAGATGCCTTTCTGAGGACTTCCACTTTTCCTACAACATACCTAAAAGGTTGTCCTTCCTTTGACCAAAATCCAAGTGGAGAACTGGCATTAGGCACAATCTGCCACCTGTATCCGGGGGTGGCTTCAGTCAGTTCCAAGCCCTCAGCAGCATCTCCAACTTCAAAAAGAAGCCCTCTATTGCCTGCAAGACAAAACCATCAGAGAGCATTCCTCCACAAATTGGGGGAACCCTACACTTCAAATTACAGAGGAAAAGATGACCCGGATGCTATCTCTAAAGGGGAGTCACCCATGACCCCAAGATGCAACAGTCATGTGAGAGGCATTGTTGCTGCTACAAATGTCCTGGAAAGCAGAAAATGTTCCTCGCATAGAATGTAGTCTCTTTGTATTATAGTTAGATACAGGACATCCCCTGAAGAGCTCATGTATTAATGCCCAGAGTTGGTGCAATGAAGTCCTGAGAGTGGTCACCTAGACCAAGAGGGCAAGATTGGAGAAGCTGGGTGCCTGGGTTGCAGCCTTAGGGATGTGCTTGTGTCTTTGAATCCCCTTGCTTGCTTCCAGCCTCCATGGTGTAAAACTGGAGCTCTGAGCAAGCTCTCTTTCCCTCCATCAACATTCTCTCTTCAGACCCTGGCCTCACAAAGACCGAACCCAGAATCTCCAAGAAACTGTGAGCAAATAAATCTTCCTCCCTCTAAGTTGTATAGTTAGTCTTTTGGGTTATAGCAGTGAGGATGTTGATGGTGACACTGGGAAAGAGACACTTACTGAGAAACAGTAAGGAGGTGTACTCTCAGAGTACCAGGGATGAGTGGTAAGACCTTTGGACCCTTTTGATTGGGACAGGCTGCAGAAGAGGACAGATTCACAGGGCACACATGAAGGAGAAGACGATGAACGCGGTGGTGGAGTGGAGGAGGCCAGAATGGTGTGGCTTGTGCCAAGGCCTGTCCCCGAGCTTCCCAAAGCCTGAGGTGGACTCTCATTCTTTTAAAGTCAAATTCAACCTGAGAAATCCATTCCCCAAACCCCCTTTTCCCAGAAAATTGGCAATCCTTACATCTTTCAAGTATCACAACCTCAGTTTGTGGAACTGCACACTGAGCCAACTATGTGGCATGTCACTAATATGTGACACCTTAAATGATGTATTTATAATATTTGGAGGGAGGTTAACTGGGGATTGAAACCAGGGGCATTCTGAGCTACAATCCCAAGCCTACTTTTACATTTTATTTTTTGAAACAGGATGTCACAAGGTTGCTGAGTGTCTCACTAAGTTGCTGAGGCTGGTCTTAAGCCTGTGATCCTTCTGTCTCAGCCTCCTAAGTACTGGGATTACAGGCATATGCCACTGCACCTGACTTAAATGATGTCCTTACTAATGTGTGTTTCATATTAAGCAACACCTGAAGCCAAAGGCATCCATGCAATCCATATTGGACACTGACCTGGGCTGAGGGGAAAAGCTCGAGACACATAGCTGTCAGCTCAGATCCCAGCCCTGTCACTTCCTCTATGTGTGGCTTTGAGCAAATCATTTAATGCCCCTATGTCTTCATTTTCTCATGCATCAAAATGAGACCAGTAATAAATAGAGACAATATCCTGAGACTAAGAAAGCTGGAAATACATACACAAAGTGTCTGAAATACAGTAAGTACTCTGTAAAGATGGCTACAATGATAACTATTATTTTAAACTACTGCTGTTCTTCTTCATTAACTCCTAAAGTAGAGAAGTAAATAATGGATAAGCATAAAATTAAGAGCATATTTTAAGAATATTACTTTGCTGTTTGGGGTTTTTTTTTGGTACTGGAGATTGAACCCATGGACATTTTCCCTCTGGGTTACATCACCAGCACCCTCCCTCCTTTTTTTAAATTTTGAAACAGGGTTTTGCTAAGTTGCTGAGGCTAAGCTCAAACCTGTGATTCTCCTGTCTCAGCCTCCCAAATACTGGTGTTATTAAGAACATTACTCTAGTCCAAGGTTTCTCAACCTGGGCACATTTGAGGCTGGATTGCCCTGCTGAAGGGCTGTTCTGTGCATCACAGGATGGTCAGCAGCATCCCTGGCCTCCACCCACTGGATGGATGCCAGCAACACCACCATCATCCCAAGATATAAAAGCTAAAATTCTTTCCAGACATTTCCAAATATTCCCAGGAAGCAAAATTTCCCCCCAGTGGAGAGCCACTTCTTTGCATAGTAATTTGTCCTACTTCCTTGGAAGAAACTTCAAAAGCTTTGCATAAAGGACACTACTAACCGTCAAAAATAGCTGCTTTCAGGAAATTATCCTACCACCATCCAAAGAGCTACAGCAAGAAACACTCACCAAGGGAGCCGGCTTTCTATTTCCTGACACAGGAAACACACATTCTCCCAATTACTTGTTTCAGTAGTTTTGTTTCCTCAGATTGGAGCTCTCCTTAAGTAAATACTGTGGATCTGGGAGCTGACGAATTCTCAAGCCAAAGCTTTGCGTGCAGTTTCATGCCTGAATGGCCTTTCCTTGGGAAGGTTTCCTCCCCCGGGGGCAATTCTCCTTGCAGGTTCTGAGCCTCTGGAGTTGACTCTGACTGCATCTAGTCTAACCATAAGGCAGCCCAGGTGCACAGCCATGCAGCCAATGGTTCTGGGCTGGGGACCATGCCAACTGCCCTTTACCCCCAACCTGAGCCTCCAGTTCTAGTGGTTAGCAGAAAAGTGCTTGCAGTCATGAGGAAGAGGCTTTCAATAGAGAAGGGCAGGTTGCCTTGGCTCCATCTCTGATCTCTGCAGGCACGCGCTGGTGGCAATGTCACAATACAGCCCTATTTTTCAAAGCAGCAGCCAGATGCCCCCAGGAGAGAGAAACAACATTTGAGTGCACCCCACTGTATCCCACTCTCTGGCCTTGCCTGATACTGTTTTCATGAGCAAGAAGGGCACACTCTGCCACTCCCTCCTCTCTTCCTAGATAACGAACATGCAACTGACCTGTCATATGTAGGGAGACAGTTTGGGAACTTCCTCCAGCAGCTACAGTGTCAGAATGACAGGTCTGTTTCTGGATCATGGTCTCCGCGGAACTGCTCTGGCCCTACAATTGCCTGGGGCTAGGAGTGTCATAAACAGCTGAATAGTGGTAAGAGCCATCGTAATACAAGAGCTTTGGCGATGGAATCGTGGACCCAGGGCTCACTGAGCTAACAGACAGCTGAGACAGACCTCAAATATGTTTATTTCTGCTTCCCAGGCCCGCATGCTCAAGCACATAACTGGAGTTCAGTGGACAGCCCCAGGGACTTCCTTACCTGCCTGAGGAGCCGTGAGCCTTGCTCCTTTTCCTGGAGCTCTGGTGCTGCACTCAATCTTCCTGGGAGACACGCGTGTAACATCACATGGAATGCCTGGGGAGAATTTTTTAAATGTCATACATATGTAGATAGAAATCTATCAGTACGACAGTAGGACCAGACTTAGGTAGACGTAGACAGGGCTGATGTGGACAGAATAGTCAAGGTGATTGCCTGTATTGAAGCAGGCCAGGAGAGGCAGAGTGGCGCCTAGGGAAACTCATCAGAATCAGAAAGAAAGCCTGCAAGGCAGCGCCATGCCTGGGCTGTGCTGATCCACTCGGCTGAGAAGGGAGGATAAGTGTGACATGAGCGGTGGACTCTCCGTGCATCCTGGGTGTCACCAACAAGAGGAGCATCCCATTTAGTGGAACAAAACGTTCTACACAGGTACCACCAAGGAGTTTGCTATTCCAGAGGAAGGGGCATTCCAGAGGAATCTGCAAAGCAAATGCCTACCCACTCCTGCTAAGAAAGGAAGGTGAGGAGTGCGGTTGTTTTTTAATAGAAGTAGAAAGGGCAGCTGTTCTTTTTCACCCCAGTAAAGGGACAGCTGAGGAATTGCCCATGCAATTGTAAAAGGTCTGCAGGATATCCTGTTCTCTAACACAGTTTCACAGTGGCAGGACCAAAGCACAGGTAAAAGACCTTAGAGACGTGATAATGTCAGAGACAGCAAAGATTGCTTCCCTCCCAACCTGCAGGACAGAGGAGGCACATAAATTCATACAGCATATAAAACAATGAACTATTTTCCGCCATTTCAGCACAGTTACCTGCAATGGTAACCTGGGCAGAATTGTCAAAGAAGTCTCCTGTAATTGTGATATCTGTTCCTCCCCCAAGGCTCCCAGTTTCTGGAAACACAGATAGTATTTCTGCAAGAGTTTAAAAAAAAAAAGTAGTAAGCTTCCAAATATAGCTCAGGATATGACCCAGATAATAATATAATAATAGAAGCTATCATAATTTATTCCTTACTTTAACTTCCTAAGTCCAGCAACAGTTGAAATCTCTTCTAGTAATAGGTTTTTTAAAAATGCACATATATCATACAGGATAGATATTTGAAAGGAAAATCACATGCAGAGTCACTTGTGGTATCTAAGCAGAAACCCCTGCATACCATGACACTTTCTTGGGAAATCTGGCTCCCAACCTCAAGGACTTCATTCAGTAGATTACACGATATGGAAGAATCGCCTTTGGAGACACTGGGCCGGGCTTCAGTTCACTCATAGGAACCTGCACTTTGTTTGAACGCAGTCCTCAGCATCTTCCACTCCGGACAGGCTGCAGGCTCCTCCCCCTGTGCAGCCACCACTCCTGTCGTTTGAGTCCCCTACAACAATCTGCCACCTGTCGCCAACTATTTCACTTCATCTCACCCTGTCTTCTCCTGTGATCAGCCTTGGATAGTTCAAAGTTTCATTTCCTCTAGGGAAAAGAGGAGTTGAGTTCTCCAATAAACCGAAGGTAAATTGAATGAAGGGGCTAACCGTGTATGACCACCACCTCAAAATAGAAATCTCTTGAGGATGTTTCTCTTGCCCAGGAAACAAAGTAGAGGAACTACATGGGAGCAAAGATTGATCTCCCACATTCAAATATCAGAATTTACCACTAATAATAGCCTCCTTTTTTGTGTGTGGTACTGGGGATTGAACTCAGGGACATTCTACCTCCCAGCTATACCCCCAGCCCTAGTTTTTATTCTTTATTTTGAAACAGGGTCTCACTAAGTAGCTAAGGCTGGCCGTGAACCTGGATCCTCCCAAATGCTGGGTTTACAAGTGTGCGCCACCACGCCCGGCAATAGCCTCTTTCTTTTAAATTACTTTTTTTTTTTTTGCAGAACTGAGGATGGAACCCAGGGGCATTCTACTTCCAAGCTACACCCTCAGCTCTTTCTTTATTTTGAAACTGAGTCTCATTAAGTTGCAGAAGGCCTCACTAAGTAGCTGAGACTGGTCGTGAACCTGTGATCCTCATGTCTCAGCCTCCCAAGTACTGAGATTACAAGTGTGCACCACCACTCCCGGCTCTCTTAACTTACTTTTTAAATTGCTTTTTTATACTAGCATGAAAATTTCCTGTATTTCCTTCATGTAAAAATTAACACAAGCTAGGCAAGGTGGTCCATGCCTGAAATCCCAGTACTTAGGAAGCTAAGACAGGAGAAGTGCAGGTTCAAGGCCAGCCTCCGCAACTTAGCAAGATCCTCAGCAACTTAACAAGACACGGTTTGTACACGAGGACTTTGGGACAAACAAAAAAAGGGGGGAGGAGGGACTGGGAATGTAGCTTGGAGGTAGAATGCCCCTGGGTTCAATTTCCAATACCAAAAGAAAACAACAAGATTAACACTAAAAAAAAAAAAAAAAAAAATAGCAGAGCCGGGCGTGGTGGCACATGCTTGTAATTCCAGCATTCGGGAGGCTGAGACCGGAGGATCCGGGTTCGCAGCCAGCCCCAGCTACCTAGTGAGGCACTCCGCAACTTAGTGAGACTCGGTTTCAAATATAAAGAATAAAAAAATAGGGCTGGGGGTATAGCTTGGAGGTAGAATGCCCCTGGGTTCAACTCCCAATACCAAAAGAAAAAAAACAAGATTAACACACACACACACACACAAAAGTAGTCTGTTGCACAGACTGGCCTTGAACTCACAGTCCTTCTGCCTCAACCTCCCAAATATCTGGGATTACAGGGATGTAACACCATACTCATGTATCACATTCTTTTGATATGCATTCAAAATTACACAGACCACAGACAAAAACAATTTAGGAAATGCTCAAACTTTCAACAGAGTTGCAGATATTTTATAATTCTTTTCAGCATTCACAGAATACTTGCCTTCCCTATTGTAAAACTAGGGATATAAAGACAGATACAAAATGGTTCCTGTCTTCGAGGAGGTCCAAATGGTAAGGTAGCTCAGGGACACTAGAGTATAATTATAATGCTTTGGGTTAGCAAGGTTTGAGAGAGTATTTGAAGTACAGAGAAGTTCAGAAGTGAAGCAGGCTACAGAGGAGTAGAAGAAAATTTCTAGAGATGACATTTGAATTGAGTCTTAAAGGATGCCTCAGGACTGATCAAGTGGAGGGAGGAAGAGAAAGCATTTAAGGCAAGCCTGAACACACAGAGGAGTCGCACGGTGCATGTAAGTGCGGTTGGAATATGGAGAGAGGTGGAGCTGGAGGAGCAGACGAGGGGGAGACAGAAGCTTGGCCACTTCTTTAGGGCATGGGAGCCCTTCAAGATGGCGTGCAGTAAGGACACGTCAGCTATGTGCCTGGAGTAGATGGTGGTGGCCGTGTAGAGCGTGGATCAGTGGGGGCAAAGGCAGAGCGGTGGGGGCCCCTCAGAAACCGCTGCAGCATGCTGCGCAGGAGGCGCTGGGCCCTGCATTAGTCAGGGGCTGCAGAGACAAGGTGGGTGCATCATACTTAAGGAACATATCAGAAGTAATTGGATGGATATGGAGGGGAGAGGGAGAGGGAAATCTTGGACAAATTCCACAATTCTTTCTCAGCAACTTTATCAGACAACTTTTGGAGCTAGAAGAGGAGATTGTCCATTTGTCCAGATGTTTAATTAAGATTCAGAAAGGTTAAGTGGCTTAACCAAGTTGGACTAGTGTTTGAATGCTAGTCCGCAAGGATCTTGGGGCTGTCCACATCTGCTCTCCCCACAGCTGCTGCTGCTATGAAAAAGTTTTGGCCTGAGAGTCCTGATCTCAAGAGGCATTGGCTCTAGAAATACAAAACAGCTGCATGATCAGAGATACTGTCAGCCTATCCAGCGTGCCAGGGTTCCATAGATTGCAGAACCACACAAGCTCCGGCTGAGGTAGCAGGACAGCATTCTTCCCACAGTATATCGGTGATGTGCATACGATTTGGGGTCAAGTCTGCACTTTCTAGCACAGAGACTTTTGGAAAGTCACTTTGCCTCTCTCAGTCTGTATTCTCATCTATAAAAAGGAGCTAATCTTACCCATCTCACAGTGAAATGAAGTAAATACTGAGGTTGTATGTAAAGCATTTAATGAGGGCCTGACATTCTTGTTGATGCTGTCACTCTAATCATCACCTCGGGTGCTTCCTCGAAGTCACCCTCAAAAACATTAGTTACATATGTTGTTTAAGGAAAAGAAGGCAAGGTTAAAATTCAGCAAGTAGAAGGGAGGCCATTAGAATAGAAGAAGGGGTTCAAGAAGAGGAAGGAGGGGAGGGGGAGAGGTATCAGGAAGTGAAATTGATCAAATTATGTTATACGCACATATCATATGTCATATGAAACCCACTAATCACCAATCTGTATCATTAATATGCACTGCTCAATTTTTTAAATTAAATAAAAATTCAGCTTCTGTAGGATAAGTTAGCTAGAAAGTGAATGGCCTTTTCTCTGTGATCTATGAAATATCTTACACTTTTGGCAAAGATTTTACTCTCATTGATGTCGTTGTCATTGTTGTTGTTGAAAGGGTCTCGCTATGTTGCCCAGGCTTGTTGCAAACTCCTAGACTCAAAGGATCCTCCTGTGTCAGCTTTTCAAGTGCTGGCACTGCAGGCAGGTGCCACCATGCCCCGCTTGCAAAGGTAAATTTTGATTACTTCTGGGATCTGACCCTACCTCATAGACAAGTCTCCAGTGGCTTTGTGATTGTATCAAAACCTAGAATCTAGGTACTTTTCTTTAGTATTTTTTTAGTACCCTACTCTCTACAACTTTCATGCAAGTTTCTAATTTTCAGCATTCACTTTTTTAGTATGAGGACTTATTTATCAGATTGCAACATGATGGCTTAGAATCAATATCAACAAGTCATAAATTGTTGGATGATGCTCAGGGAGGGAGTAGTAGAGCAAATTGAAGGGTGTTTCTTTAGATCCTTAAGTGCTACCTCTTTTCTGTTTCAGAACAGAGAAGAAGGCATGACTCCCTCCTTTCATTCGATCTGACTTGGGGGTTTTTTGTTATTGTTTTGTGGTACTAGAAATGGAACCCAGGAGCATTTTACCTCTGAGCTATATCCCCAGCCCTATTTTACTTTTTATTTAGAAAGAGGGTCTCATTAAGTTGCTGAGAGCCTTACTAAGTTTCTGAGGCTGGCCTCGAACCTGTGATCCTCCTGCCTGAGCCTCTCAAACACTGGGATTACAGGCATACTCCACCACGCCCAGCTAGTGTATCCACAGACTTTATATAGAAGTCTATAATCAATCCTCTTTTAATATACAGTCACGGGCTGTATAACAATGTATGGGTCAACAACAGATCACATTTATAATAGTGACTCATATAATCATAATGGAGCTGAAAAATTTCCATCATCAATGATGCTGTAGCTGTTGTAAGGACATAGCACAGTGCACTAATCACGTGGTGGTGGTGGTACTGGTGTAAGCAAACCTATACTGTCCTGCTTGTCATATAAAATATAGCACATGCAATCATGTAAAGTACTTAATATTTCATTAGAAATAATAAACAACCATGTTACTATTGTTTTATTTACTGTACTATACTTCTCACTGTTATTTTAGAACGTACTTCAACTTGAAAAACAAAAGGCTCGCTGTAGAGCAGTCTGCCGTGTTACATCAGCTATGTGTTACATCACACAGCTCAAGTTTACCTCTCCTCCTGCTGCACCCAGAAGCCACAGTGGGTGATTGAGCTAGACCATCTAGGTGCCATAGTGGGTGACTGAGCTAGACCATCTAGGTTTCTATGTGCGCCCTATGATAGTCACCCAGTGATAAAATCACTTAACAATGCATTTCTCAGAACCTTCATGAGTGATGCTTGAACACAGGAGCTAAAGCTGACATGGATACCAGCAACCTAATCTCAACCAAAGGGCCATCCAGGAATCTAAGAACAGCTTCCGATGTTAACTGTCAAATCAAAATTGCCAGAAGAAAGAGGAGTCCAGAGTTGAGACAGACATGAGGGAAGGGATGGAGGGTACCGGAGGAAAGGAGGTAGTACCTGAGTGCGTCTGGTACAGGAAAAGCTCTTGTTTAGCACTGATCAGCCACGCATTCTTGTGTACCAGGGACCTTCAACAACAACAAAGTTGTGTTTTTTGAAAAAAACATCAACTGAGATTGCATCTTTTAAATTGCCTAAAAGGAACATAGTGGACTAAACTCTAGTGACCTTAAGAACAGTTTGGATGCCAGCTCTTTACACTAACAATACCAGTGTGCCCACGTTTATTTTCTAAACCACAAGGTTAGTGTATGGGAATGATACCTACTTCATAGGGCGTCACAATCATTAAACAGTAGGATGAATGTGAAGGGGCCCAGCACAGGTGAGGCCGACGGTAGATATTAACCAGGCTGTAGTTTTGTTCTTGAGAGACAGAAAGAATCTATATTTTGGGCAGTGTAGCTAGAAGTAATGTTTCACTATCATCACAATTAAATTAATATCAGTTAGCAATACACTTTTAAGGACAACACCTAGCAAATTATATAGTAGCATAACATGAAGTGAGCATAACAGAAATCCAGAATCCTAATTTATTTCTTCAACACCTGACGAAATTTGGACCTTTTCCATCTTGAAAAGGCATTCCTGGATCAAACAATGCATTTAACGAAACTATATCCCACAAAAGACACATGTGGCAGTGTTAGATTTATAGCACTATGAAATTACTTAAGAAGTGATTCCTCAAATTCTGTACCATCACCATATTGAAACACTTACAATGTTTACAGATGAGGGACGGGACACAATTATGTTCACCCAAGTAAAAGAAATCAAGGAGGTACACTGCGGTTTCATTACACCATTCTTTTTGTGTGTGGTTAACATTTTCCATTAAAGACCATAAGCAAGATGAGAGGTATAGATAATATAAGATGAAGACAAATTTGCTTCCTCCCAGATACTTACTTTCCTTTGTTAAATACTGAGAAACTAACATTCTGCGAGCCTGAAACACAAAGAAACAGACATTAATAAAGGAATCTCCATGGATCTTCTGCGCTGGGCGGTTGCTGCCATAAACCCTGAGACTCTAATGCTAGCAAGTTACCATCCAAATCTGTAATTTCTTTAATGGTGCCCAAAATAAACATCTCACAGGCTTAGTGGCATCTGCAAGTGGGCTTGAACAATGAAAGACAAATGTAATATTGCATAGCAGGGAAGAACCCGGCTCAGATTTAGATTGAGAATGATTTAAATTTTGATCCAATATTTATCAGGTTTCACCTGTAAAGTGAAAACTGGAACCTGTCCACCAACATCAGAGGTTCACTGTGAGGATTAAACAAGTTTATTTTCAAGCTGATTTGCACAGTGGTTTTTAAGGAATATGAAGCAAATCATTATTATTATTTTTTTACTATTATCATGAGAACCAGTTCTTAAAATTGTTTCTATCTGGGTACAAAGAAATGAATAGGACTTGAAGTAACATCACTTCTCTAACAGACCGATGTAATCGCCTTCCACACGGCACTGCAGAGTCCCAAGTCCACAATCTTCCTGAATAGGATAACTAAGGAAAAAACAAACTAGGGTAAGAATTACCAGACAATCCAGTTCAGAGGTTATGACTCTTTAAATAGGAAAGTAATAAATCAAAGGAAAAGCAAATCAGCCAGATAAAACTGATAGGTACTGAAGGTATAATGAGCTGGGATAAATTCTTAGATTATACGAACTAGATTTTTATAGATTTCTATAATTTAGATTCTTAAATTATACTAACTAAATTTATCAGTACATGTGCTACCAAACACATAGTGTGAGAGACAATTTTTTTTTTTGTAGTGATGGGGATTGAACCCAGGGCCTTGCACATGCTAAGCAAGTGTACCACTGGGCTACATCCCCAGCACATAAGAGGCAAATTTTAACTTATTGGTAACTTCCAGGTCTTTTGTCTGCAAAATCTAGTATATGACAAGTCTAGCAAAAACCTTATTAAAAAAACGTATGAACCCCAAGGGGACAATTCTGAGCAAACAGTGAAGGAAACTGCATTACAGAATTTGTTCTACTGAACATTCACCCCCAAAAGCTAAGCCATAGATTATGATTCTTATAATAGCCTCAAAGGAAGCTAATCCACCCAGTGTAGGGTGAAGTAAAAGGCCAGCAAGAAGCAAGATGTCAGTTATATGAACTGAAATGTGTAGACACTCATGTTTTTAAAATTTAGTATTTAGCTGGGTATGCTGGTTCACACCTGTAATCCCAGTTCTTAGAAGGCTGAGACAGGAAGATTAGAGGTAACACACACACCCACACACGCACGCATGCACGCACGCACGCATGCGTGCGCGTGCACATGACTTCTGGAGGCCAGTTAGTCAGGCAAGTTTCCAGTCTCGAGTCAGCCACTTGTTCCATGAGACCTTGAGAAAGTTACTTTAACTGCCCTGTGCCCCAGTTTCCTCATCTATAAAGTGGGACCAGTACCATACATGGTCACAAGATTATTGTGTGACTTCAAAGTAAACTTATCAAAGCAAGTCTTGACTGACAGTAAGCCTTTAATAAGCATGAGCTACTTGTCTTCAAGAAATGTTTTAGATTCTACTTTTATTTATATTTTGAGTCAATCCTTAAGTCCTTTCAAGTAAGTCAAAAGATAAAGCAGGTAGCAGTTACAAGTGATTTATATTTTAAAAAGATGTGTGTGTGTGCTATATTTGTGTAGAAGAACCTAAAAACATACACATTGGCAAGAAAAGAAAGACACTCACCTGTGTCCTGTCTGCCTGTTTATAAGAGAACAAGGAGTGACCCACTTATCTCCCTGAGCTTCCAAGATCAACGGGCTGGATAACAAAAAGAAATAAAAGTCAAGAGACCACAGTTTTCCTGCCAAAACTCAGCGGAGACTGGTTGTGAGCATTTTTCTTGGGTTTATGGGCACTATTTCTGGGGTCTGAGGATTATGTTCTAAGGGGATGCTTCGTCAAATTCTCAGCCATAGAATAGGGGTGCACTCGTGGCCTAAGATTTCATGCTGTGCAGGGAGCATCCTCATCATCTCCTCACTGACTATACTGGGCCTACATAGAGCTATTGTGGGGTGTGTGCCTGTGTTCCCCATCTTAAAGGCTTGTTCCTAGACCAAGTCTGAAATGGAATCAAGTATTGAATATGGCGTATCATCACAGATGTACTTGTCCTTTCTATCTCTCACAGCAAGAGTAGTAGCCTCATAAACTGGCCATTGCTCCATGACAGAAATGTTGGACAGAATCTAAGAGATAAGGAACAGAGAAGAATGCCTCTGATTCCTGGTGTGCGTGGGGTGGGGGATATAATTAGAAACAGTGTGAGGTCTCTGCAGCTGGTGAATAGTGAGAGTGTGGTCCATCTACTGTATAAATCCTGACTATAATCACTTCATTTGTTGAACGATAACAGTTGCTTAGAGCTTCCCACAAATGCCACAATCTTTGTCTTGTTCCCCTTTCTTCCCAGCATGGATGATTTGATAGTAACATTTTCCACTTAACAAGTCTCCAGTGAAGAAAGTCATGTCGATGTCCTACTCGCTCCTAGAAAACATTAAAAGCTCGATGGCTTTTGGTACCTGTGCGCCTAGTTTCCTCTGATCCCACTAACAGGATTTCTAAATGCAGATTAATAACAACTAAACAAGGAAGTTATAGTGGGTTTGGGCTTTACATGTTATTTTATGAAGAATTTACTTTAATCTGAGAGACATGGAGGGAAAGGAAAAGAATCAAAAAAGAGAATCCACAGATGTAATTATAGTACAATTCACACTGAGCCCAGAGTAACTAGTTGTCAGTAAATAAATGGACCAACTTAATCGACCAGTCACAATTACATTTAAAAAGTAAAAGCTGAAGCCCAGATCACCAGGGACCATAAACTGCAAAGAGAAAAATAGCAATTCGGTGCCAATTGCTTACAATTTATTGCTATTGAGGAAGCTGGCCCTGGGAAGCTGCCCAGTATGCATGTTAAACACAGAAACAAAACGTGCATACCTATCGATGTAGTCAGCATAGAAATCAAAGGTTTCCAACCTTCCAGTAACAATCCAGCCGTACACATGTATTCGTTTTCCTGTTTAAGAAGAGTTTTTAAAGATTTAATGTAGTTAGCTCAAACTCCAAATGTATGACATAATGTGTGTTGTTTTGGTTACATATACCCAATGTGGCAAAGTGGTCATGATGCACAAAATTAACACTTTTTTTTTTTTTACAAAGTGTAAAAGTAGAGTCAGTGGTATGATTCGGTGATCAATATTATATACTAGAAAGACTAAAATAATCAATTACTTCAAACATAGACTTAATTATCTGTGCGTGGAGCATAGAAGGAATGATGAGTCTTCTTCATTGTCCCACAGAGGGGAAAGGTTTCAGGAAGGAGGGACCAGCTTCTTTTTTTTTTTTTTTTTTTTTTTTTTTTTTTTTGCGGTACTGGGGATTGAACTCAGGGGCATTCTACCGCCGAGCTATACCCCCAGTCCTAGTTTTTATTCTTTATTTGGAAACAGGGTCTCCGTAAGTTGCAGAGGGCCTCACTAGGTAGCTGAGGCTAGCCGAAAACCCGGATCCTCCTGTCTCAGCCTCCCAAATGCTGGGAATCAGCAAGCGTGCACCACCACACCCGGCTCTGGACCAGCTTCTTCATTCCATTTTCTTGGCTCTGTGTAGACCATCTACTCAAAATGGAATATACCAGCAGTGTGCCATCTTCATGAGACTTTCCTCTGGGTACTTGCTAAAACAAATGTGGTACCAGATGCTCTCCCTTATATGTGAAATCTAAAACAATTTATTCCATAGAAGTTGAGAGTGGAATGGTAGTAAGCAGAGGCTGAAGAAGCACAGGGGAGGGAGGAGGGAGGAAAGGTTGGTCAACTGGATCCACGTTGCAGACAGATAGGAAAAAGAAGCTCGGGTGTTCAACTCACAGTAGGATGACTATAGATAATGATAATGTGCTGTATTGTTTCAAGCTAGAAGAAATATTTGGGGATGCTTCAACACAAACAAATGATAACTGTTTGAGGAGATAGATATGCAAGCACTGATTTGAACATTACACAATGTATGTATGTATCAGAATATCACATGATACCCCATAAATATGTACAAGTTTTCTGTGTCAGTTAAAAATAATAAAATGAACATGTTATATGAAAAGGATTATATCACACAATATATGTGTTCAGGAATCCTAAACTCTTAAAGTACAAAAGATAAATGTCATGGATGACCCAAATGGACAGGAATTAACAAAGGACACAAAAAGCAAGAGAGTGAGGGGTTAAAGTATGGACAATCAGCACACTTCATTCATTCAACAAATGTGCAAATATTCAAAGATAGGGCAAGCCAGCCATGACAACAGGTACTTGTAGACATAGCTACTCTGGAGGCTCAGGCAAGAGGATCACCTGAGCCCAGGAGTTCAAGGTCAGCCCAGCCTCAGGCAACATAATGAGACCCTGTCTCAAAAAAAAAAAGATAGAGCAAGTTGGAGATCTGCAAACAGTTGGTGTCTGCCTAACACATTAATCTATGAGTAATGAATTCTACCCTTGAGCCACATCTATGCAATGTGGGGAACTTTCCACTAGGCAGCAAGTTCCTCCTTAATCTGTTCCTCTTTCGAATCTACAAGAATGTGGGTGCAGGCATCAACAATACCCTATCATTAAGAAGCTGTGTCTTAAGGAGCACTCCCAGTACCACCCCACATTGACTGCTCATAGGAGTTGTGAAAGGAATCTAATGTAACCCCTTCTCAGAAAGAATTTGAAACTCCCTACCAGATACTACATGAGCTGATTTATTCTATATTTGAACGAAAAACCTAAACTTGGACTTTTGAAACTGCATAAGACAAAGTTTTAAGCAAATACACCATGGCAAGGTGATACAGTTAAAATTCACCTCCCAACTCCATAATTATTTGGATGTTACACACCTTCCAAAATAGAGAATCTAATTGGGTATAGTGGTGCACGCCTATAATTCCACTACTTGGGAGGCTGAGGCAGGAGGATGGAAGGTTTGAGACCAGCCTCAGCAATTTAGCGAGACTCTCAGCAACATAGCAAGACCCTGTTTCAAAACAAAAATAAGTAAATAAATAAAAAATAAGAAGGGATTGGGAGTGTAGCTCAGGAGTAAAATGTCCCTGGGTTCAATCCCCATTACCAAAATAAAAAATAATAATAATAAAATAATAATAATAATAATAATAATTAGACATTTTAATCATTTATACTGTAAATACCCATCCTCACAGAAAATGCTTAAAGAGAGATGTTAGTGTGGTAAAACCTTAGAAATATGGAAGAAAAGTGGGTTCTTTTTTTGGTACTGGGGATTGAACTCAGGGGCATTCTACCTCTGAGCTACACCCGCAGCCCTATTTTTTATTCTTTATTTTGAAACCGGGTCTCACTAAGTTGTGGAGAGCCTCACTAGGTAGCTGAGGCTAGCTGCGAAATCAGATCCTCCATTCTCAGCCTCCCAAATGCTGGGATTACAAGCGTGCACCACCATGCCTGGCTAAGAAAAGTGGGTTCTTATGAGGTCACTAAATCCAGAAGACTTTGAGTTTCTTCATGGATACTTAGTCACCAAAGAACATTATCAAGATGTTCCTTTCATGCTATGCTTGTGTGTTACTAATCATAAGTGACTTTCTTCTACAGTCTTTGGATAGCTTGCACTGAAATGCTAGGAACCTCTCAGGTGGAATTACAGTCCTCTTACAGATGAATGTGTAGAAAGTGCAGGGACCTAATGACTTAGACGAAGGCTATGGAGTTCCTGGAGGTCTGGAGTCTCAAGTTCACTGATACTGCAAAATCTGGCAGAATAGTGATCTTTAACTGGGCTAAACCATTGATTTCCTAGTTTTAACGGGCATGACTTCCAGCTTTGATAGGTGCAATTTTTAAAAAACAAGTTATAGAAGTTGAGAAATTCTGTGAGTTTGTTTTGTTTTGTTGTTTTCCTGAACAAAAACAAACAAACAAACCAAAAACCTCAACAGAAGCTGATGAATGGCTAAACCAAGCCACGGTGCCAGGGGATTCTTCCTCACAGTGAAGGACCGTTAAGCACCACACACAGAAATGCAACTGCTCATAAAGCCCCGTCTCTCCTGTTCCTACCGCCTCCCCCATCTCCCTGGCTGCTACTCTGGGCAGGCTTCCCAAATGAAATGAGACTAATCGTCTGGAAAGTGATTGCAAAGATGCAGCCGTGTGGCTCCTGCCTGGAGGGACCGCCTCGGCAGGCCAGCCACCAATCGTTCCTCCAGAAGGTGGAGGAGACAGTGTGCAAAACTCTGGTGGGAGAAACAGGCTTGACAGATCTGGGTGCCAACCCACATCTCATTTCACACCTCTAACGGCTGGCTCCTTCCTCATCCCTCACCGTAACAAGACTTGAGCATCTGAACAGGAGCTTTCTAACACCAAAGCCACAGGGACCCAAATGCCTGCACGTGGTTTTCACAGATAGCATCTTTTCTTCCTAAAACATGTCACATCTTGGGTTTTCAGACTAATGGAATGGAACAGGTCCCTGAAAAACCTACATGAGCAAGATAATATCCAATTCACATTCTTTAAAATATAACTCGAATACACATAATCTGTGTATACACACACACACACACACACACATACACACACACACACACACACACACACACACACACACACACACACACAACTTTTCAACACTTAGATATCCATTCTGGCATTCTTGACCAGTCAAGCCAATCAAAACATAAGCTAGGTGTGGTGGCACACACCGAATTCCAGTACTTGGAAGGCTGAGACAGGAGGATCAAAAGTTTGAGGCCAGCCTCAACAACTCAGACAGACTCTGTATCAAAACAAACAAACTAACAAAACAGAAGTTTGGAATGTAGTTCAGAGGTAGAATACCCCTGGGTTCAATCCCTAGTACTATGAATTTAAAAAAAAAAAGTAGATCAGTTTATGCATTTAGATACAACCAGATATAAAAATTTAGTAACTTATGCTTCCCTATTTACGCCATTCTGGACACTCTGAACGAATGAAAACCCTTAAATAGAAGTAGAGATTTGTCAAGAATGAGACAGAAAACTGTATACACTCTTGTGTGTACTACTTGGTTTTAAGGCAGATTTAGCAATTCGTGAATCTGTTTCTCAGTTGTAATCCCTTCTCTTTTTATGTTAATCTCCTAGTTTTACACAATCTTCTTCTATTCTCTTGGCCCTTATATAATCTGAGTTTTCTCTAACTCATAAACAAATCCTCTAGATAAAAATCAAAGTTAATGACCTGCCAAGTGGTATCGGCACGACCCAACACAAGGCAAAATGGTAGAGCCGTGGGCCTCTCTGGGCTCAAATTTCAGCTCTACCATTTGCTAGCTATATGACTTTAGGCAAATTCTTTTAACCTCCTGAAGCCTTATTTCCTAAACTCAAAATGAAAATAATAATAGCTTCTGCATCATCAGGTTTTTGTGAGAGTCTAGTATGATAATATATAGAAAGCTTAGAATGGATCTTGGCACACAGTAAGGTGTGCTACTTGCTGTTATGTGGATGATTATAAAGTTAAAAGCAATTATTTCTTTTTTCCTGCAGAACTAACCAATATATTATCCATTTATATTCCCATCAATAGGAAATATTAAAATCACTTGATTTTAATTATCCCCATTCCAATAGATAATATTTGTATTTTATGCATTTACCTACATATGTTAAAAAAAATTATCACAGTATGTTCACTTAAGAGCAATGATTTCTATTTCCTCCACTCTCCACTATTACCTGATTTTATTTTTCTGGCCTCCTTTTCTTATAGTGTTTGGATTTCTTTTGTTATCAGTGAAGTAACAGAACAAAAGCACCCAGAGGCAAAACCAAGATAAGTTTAAAATGAACCAGAGGTTGGAACTTTCAAAACAAAATCAGAGAAGATGCTAAACTTACCCTCTTATAGAGACCACCCACCTAGGTAGAAGAGTTTGCAACAAGCTCTGGCAAATGGGTTCACAATTATTCTGTTAATAGAAGACTTCTTACCTGGAACTCCACTTGGTGGATTAACTTGGTAAACAACAGGTGTCTGTGCCTGGGAAAACTGTTTAGAAAATATTATTACAAGTAAGTATTTCATTAGAATATCCATGAACACAAGAGGCACAAGCCATTTCTCATAGAGCACACGTCTACTATAGTGAACGGATACATTTCCTCAAATTGCTTTCATACCTACTCCTCAGATACCATTCTATTCCTTCTACAGATGAGGTAAAGGAAATTTGGTGAAGGTTGTACAGCACTCTGTCCTATCCTATTTTGTCCAAATCTCAACAACCTTGTTTCTACCTTTCCCAGAAAGCAAGGTAGGCAAGCCACCACTAAGCATGTCAGTCTTGTTATTCTGGTATGGTAATTTGATGTCTTTGAGTCTTGAAGGTTTTTGTTTCTTTTAAACCAGAATCCATTCATTTAATTATGAGAATTGTGGCCAGTTATTAATAGCCAGCATCTTGGTAGGGTTCAAATAGCTATGAAAACTGAGAAGCTGGATATACACCAGAGTAAGGTGGTCACTGGAGAAATGGAAGGAGCTTGTTGGGAGAGGAATGGCTCAAAGGAGTCGGGGGAGGGGGCGCAGCATTGCTCTTCAGGAAGGAGGAAACCAGCACCAATGGGAGAAGAGAGAGCCTACCAAAGTCTGGCCATAGCACTCCATCAATTTCCAAAGCCCCCTCTTCTCGAAGCACATCATCTCTTAACCACAAGCTCCAGATAGAGGGACAATGCCTGACTCGGTTGCTGTGGCATCCCTGTGCATTGACTGGTATGTAGAAGACATTAAAATTTTTGTGAATGAATGGAGTAGTCTGATCTGGGATGAATGACACACTGCCAGAAAGGAAAGCTGGGGGATGAGATGAGACAGTTTCAGGAATTCCATCTCACCTTCCCTCGGGCATCTGGGTCAGTGTACAATTAGCGCATCGCTCCTTTAGGAAATCACTCCACAGCCAGTGTGAGGAAATAGAGAAGCATAAACGATGGGCTCACTAGTTCACGCTTAGACCCCTGTGTAAATGCCTCATTGGAGAGGGGACCTAGTCACCACCAGTTTCTCTACATGCCTACCTACCCTGCCTCCATTCCACACCACCTACAGAGCTTCCCTTTGGCAAAACAAACTATAGCCAGTGGTTTTCCTTGGTCTGCTTCCAGCACTGCAGGAGTTCACGTTCCCAGGGAACATATCACCCAAGAATAACTCTGTTGTTAATCAACAGCCCTAAACAGACCCTGAGAATCAACAGACAGTTCAACCAAGCTCATGGCGCCTGTCAAGGGTGGGGCTCAAGTATTGATCCACACGGCTGTGCAGTCTGCCATCAAGGTTATGATACTCATTCTCCAAAGGAAAGGGTTAGAAAAGAATTCACAGAAAATATGTACAGTCAGGGGGTCAAAGTAAGAATGCCGTGACTTCATAGATTAGGAGCTGACTCCGATCTTAGCAAAAGATAAAGATGAATGCAGTTGCACACACACTTGCCAAACATCCCATCCCCCCACCCCCAGCCTCCCTGCAAGGACTAAGCCCAGTCTCCCTTCGCTGCCTTCCCACCAAAGTTATTAGAGTTGGAACTTTACCATGGGAGACAGTTGGAACTTTATCATGGGAGCCTCATGAAGCAGAGCAGTGGTTTCCTGTCCCATCTGCACACTTTAGAAACCAAGGCAGATGGAACAACTGGGTTCAAACCAAATAAGGAAGCATACCATTCAGTTTCCAACTTGAAATCTAAGGTTTGAAATGAAGACCACTCGGTCTGCAATAATCCTTCCACCAGAAGTTTGCAGAGAATATCTTGACTCCTTTAATGCTCTCTCCCAACTGCTCAGAAAGGGATGGAGCATGCTTAGGGTTAAACCACACACACACACACACACACACACACACACACACACACACACACACACTTTGCTTGTGATTCTCTCTGAACTGATACAACTTAGAATGGTACATTTCTAAGAGGCACAGGCCCCTGGTCACCCACCAGGCTAGAGACATAACAGTGAAAAATTAATGAGCTTCCAAATCAAGCTTCCCACATGCTGATCCTTGAGCCCAACTGAGGTCAGCAACAGCAAGACAGTAGCGGGGTGGGGAGGAACAGATTAAAATGATAAAGCCACAGCCACCAGCTGCTTGCCAAGCCTTCTGTGAGTCGTTGGAACTTGTCAGCGCCCGCAGCAGGCTCTTTGGAGTGCACTGGCAAGATGGAATTAATTTTTAATGCCCATGGTTCCCCCAGTCCTAGTCCCAAAACAAAGAGACATGCCATATTTTATTTAGCGTGGAAGGCCTCTCATTAACTCTATCCCCTGGTGATTCTTCATCAACTCACAGAGCTAGTTGAACCCGTGATGGACTTATTTTCTTTATTGTGCAATTTTACAAAGTGTTGTTGTTTTCTTTTCCCTTTCTCTGTACTTACTGGTCTTCGAGTGAGTTGGACAACTACTATCTGGGGTGATAGGAGCATGTTGATTAAGGAGCATGCCGGCCCACCCCTCTTTTGTTATATTCCCTGAGACAGGGTGGAGGTGGTGCTGCAGCTCCTAATAAGAAATAATGATGTAACTTTTTGTCTTCTGCTGCATATGTGCTGAAGCAAAATGTCAGAAAACAAGATTCTCCTAGACTAAGAAACAAATTGTTAAGTGTGAGTGGACAGCCAATTCCAGATGTCAAAAACAAATTGTGTATATAAAGTGTGGACTGTATTAGAGATAAATGCAGAGGGTGTCTTATTCTCAAGGAGTACCAGGTAACAACTAAATTGTATTCTTTGGAACTGCTCTTAAATGAAGGCAACCTGTGCGGTAGGAACCCTGCCAAAGCTCTGCTTTTATGAAAAGTCTAGGGATGTTCTCTTCCCCTCTCCCCCATCCTCTCCTTCTCCCTCTCCGTCTCCTTGTCCCTCTTTCCCTTTTTTTTTTTTTTTTTTTTTTTTTTTTTTTTGAGCTACACAAGCAGGACTGAGAAGTACACAAGCAAATGCCTTTCCAGCCTAGAATTGGAAGGAGCAGCATAAATGTACCACAAAGCAGAGTGAGAGATAGAAATTGGGTCCCTTCACCAGGGAACTTGGGTCCCTGAGTCCCTGTGCCCTCCTAATAGTCAGCATGAACTCAGCTGTAAAATGAAACTCTGATCCACAAAGGTCATCTTTCTGGCTCCTCTATGAGCTTCAGTCCAGGTATAGATTTAGTTAGATACAAGTTCAAATCCTGATTCTGCCAATCATCCTGATTCTGGATAGCAAGGGTAAATTATTTCATCTCTCTGAGCCTTGGATTGGTTGTTTATAAACGCAGGATAATGAATGTCTACCTCATAAAATTGCTGTGGTCATTAAATTAGGCAATGCATATACAACACTTAGCTGGAGCCTGACACAGAAATGGTCCATACTTGTATTAGAAACCCCATAAATACCATCCACTTTTATCTTACTCTGTCAAACCGGTCTCTCTGATTTATAACTTGCTTGCTAATAACACAAGCACACCTTCAGACTAGGCAAACACACACTCCTCAACCCTTAGAACCCACCTTGAAAGTGCGGCGGTCTTGTGGTCCTGGACTTGGGCTAGCCACCACCTGCCCCCCAGAGCGCACTTCCAGGGAGTATAAGCCTTCATGCGCGCCGGATGGCAGGGACCTGAGGGCAAAGAGTGAAAATCCCTATGGATGAAAAGCCATAAATTCCCAAAGTGAGAAGCTCACATGTTTACATATGAATGCCAAAAGTTCAGTGCAAAGTAGGGCGTAGAGCATAGACTCATTGATAAAAAAGACTTTTATTTTACTTGTTGCAAAGAAATATCTTTGACTGCATAATTATCCCAGTATCCCATAAACACCTCGTGAATTCATCAAGCAGAGTCCTGCACCTTTCCTCCTTGTTTCTGGAATATACCTGTGGTTTCTTTGTCACTTCAAGTCTGCCATCTATGAGGACTTTTGAAAGAGTGAAAATATGATGGGTAAGAAGGAAGCCAGATTCAAGAAATGCCTTCTCTCCAAATCTCCCAACAAAACAACTTTAAATGTTTAAGTCTGAATGGTTTCCAACTAGCCCTATGTGCTTATTGAGCAACTGAAATGTGGGTAGTCTAATGAAGACATGCCATGTGTATATACTGAAAGGTTGGCATGCAAAAAAGGATAGAAAGTACCTTAACACTTTATATAGATTACATATCAAAATAATAATATTTTGAATATACTGGGGTAAAATTAATTTCACTTCTGTCTTTTGACCTTTGCATGGCCACTAGGACATTTTAAATGACATCCATGCTCATGTTATGTGTTGATTGGGCAGGGCGGCTGATTTCAATGCTGCATTGTCTGTTCAGAGAAAGTAGTTCCATCCTTTCATGATAATGAACGTGACAGCATTTCATTGGTGACACACTACATGTTTTCACACTTGAATGGTAATTGGGTTTGATGTTCTTCCAATCAATGAGTATAATTTAGAGTGTATTCTTTCCCTAAAAAGATGACATAAAATCAATGGTGCAACGTAACATTATTAGTATGTTGGGGTGGAGGAGATAGGACATATACATTTTTAAAACTTTGATTTCTTTCACGGCAAGTCCTTGCAGGAAGGTGATACACAAATACACCATAAAAACTAAGAAAAACATATTAGTAACTCAGTGTTATTTTGTGTGTGTGTGTGTGTGTGTGTGTGTGTGTGTGTGTGTGTGTGTGTATGACAGAGAGAGAGAGACAGAGACAGAGACAGAGACTGGGAACTGAACCCAGGAATGTTCTACCACTGAGCAATACTGCTAGCTGTTTTATTTTTTTCTTTTTGAACCAACAATATTGCCATAAGGAAGTTTGTGCAGCACATACTTATTGGGCATTTTCTACTTATACAGTATTGTGCAATGGTTCATCAGGACTGCAGTGGTGAGTTTAAACACATGCTCTGGGCTTGAAGCACTTAATTCTATGAGGATGAATCTGACAAGTTGGCAACTGACATAAGAGTCATGAGAAACACAGGGCAGAGGAAAGAGGGTCACTAAGGCTGCACATGGTATGCCTCGTGTAAATTACAAAAGCTCTCCCCTTCAGAATGATGAGTTGCACCAAAAAAAAAGTGTATGCACATGTACACCTTATGAGTGGATCACTAAGAGGGCTTCCTTCTTCCTCTTTCAAATAAGGAAAAGATTATACTGTGCTGGGTGTTCCAGGCAGAGGCGGCATTTATAGTATGGTTGGTGGATTTCAATAGACAAAAGTGGAAGATGGAAGTCTTCCTGAAAGAAGGAACAGAAAATGAAAGGAAATGATAACATTCTTTCCCTTAGCCAGTGATCCGTTTTCATGAAGCATCTCTAAGACATGCATAGGAAAGAATGAGTTAGTATAAACTTTATAGGCCAACAAAAATGTGAGTAGAACAATAAATTATCTAGAATCCTATACAAATATTTCTTAAATAGAAATAACACCAAACCGAGCCTAAAGCAAATTTCTTTTCTAGTTGGTTTTGGGTTTGTACGCAATCATTACAATCATGTGTATTCCAAATATTCCAAATGATGAATATTTTAGATTCTAAAATGGCACACTATTCGCTGAAATCTTAATAGTTAAAGAGCTCCTTGTAAAATAAAAAAAAAAAGGAAACACAATCCAGCTCCCTAGCCCCTCCTTGCCTTGTAAGTATCTTAAAATTCTTCCCTATCTTCCCTATTCTCTCATTTTTCCGTAAACTCTGGTGCCCTGACAAGACTCTCCCCCTCCTTTTTTTTAAAGGAGTATTTATTGCTATCTTATGTAACCAAACGTCAAAGTTAAATAGGAATTGAAAAAAAAAAATGACTATGTTCCAGGCTCTACCATGTTAAAAATTTTACATTCACCTTATGAAATGCCTGACATACAGCTACCTGTAATTATTCATGATATCGAGTGATATACTTTTTCTTTTTTTCAGCTCTCGTGTCCATATATGAAGATTTCAATACTAATCTCACTAACATGTACGGAGCAGAGGAGAGAGTGAGGTTTGGAACCCAGAGGGAATCACATCAAGGCCTGTGTGCATGTCTGTTTGTATCCCGTTGAACTCAACTCTGATGTATGCACCCAGAAACAATGCACCCAGAAGGTCATATTTAATAAAAAAAATTTGGAGGCTGAGACAGAGGGATCACAGGTTCAAGACCAGTCTCAGGAACTTGGTGAGATTCGCAGCAACCTAGTGAGATCCTGTTTCAAAACAAAATAAATAAATAAATAAATACATTTTTAAAAACAGCTACAGCTGTAGCTCAGAGGTAGAATACCCCTGGGTTCAAACTCCAGTACCACCAAGAAAAAAAAAAAATCTGATAAGAACCTTTTAAGAAGCCGGGCGTGGTGGTGCACGCTTGTAATTCCATCATTCGGGAGCCTGAGACCGGAAGATCCGTGTTCGAGGCCAGCCTCAGCTACCTAGTGAGGCACTCCATAACTTAGTAAGACCCGGTTTCAAAATAAAGAATAAAAAAATATGGCTGGGTAGCTCGGAGGTAGAATGCCCCTGAGTTCAATCCCCAGTACCACAAAAAAAAAAAAAAAAAAAAAAAAAAAAACATTTTAAGAAGCATATTCACACAGAACATTTTCAAAAACTGTGTCTGATAATTACGGTCGCTGCAGGAGTCACTCCGATATGTCATCAGAAGCCACTGAGACAGACAGAACCTACTCATTTTGTCTGGTCTTCTTATTGCAGACAGGTATACCTGGTCTGGCACATCACCACCGGTAAATCCAGGAAGACAGGAGACACGTCGCAGGGGACAGGCAGCAATGCCGGCACCTCCACGTTCACCAGGTGTATCTCCAGCTGGGAGCCATTGGTGGGATAGAGGACATCTGACTCCAACCCTAAACAAGGTGAAGCAGAAAGCTCAGGCTGAGAGTAGTAATCCACACAGGGTAATGCAAAAACGTGGCCACACGGGGGCAATGTAAGACATCAAGTGTGCCGAAGGATTAAATTAATATTCGTTTCTAAAGGTATTTGTGGTTGCTATGTAAAGTTTTTCTTTTTATGAGTTCATAAAAGAGTTTTCTTTCTTTGGGTCTACCTAAATCTGAGAAAGAATTTTTTTTTTTCAATTCTCAGAGTTACTCTGTACCATGCTACAAATAAGCTAAGCCATGGTTTAAAAACTCCCAACTGTAGGATCATCTATAAAGAAGATGGCCAAAATTCTAGGAGGACACATTGCTTAGTGCTATGCTATGCACTTCCGTATTGTCTCCTTTAGGTTTCTGAGGGTCCCCTCCCTCACTTAGGATAGGAAAGTGGGCTTCGATGTGTGGTGGTGAGATGTGTTCTCTCTGGCATTAGTCAGTGAGCATTTGCAAAGACAGAGGTGAATCAATCTATTCATCTACCTCAGGCCCTCCTTTACCTGTCCTTAGGTAAAGAAGCAAGAACTCATATTCCTTAGTACCACAGATAGATAGATAGATAGATAGATAGATAGATAGATAGATAGATGGATGGATGGATGGATGGATGGATAGATAGATAGATAGATAGATAGATAGATAGATAGATAGATAGATTAGATAGATAGATAGATAGATAGATAGATAGATAGATAAGAAATTCAATAAATGAGAAAGAAATTCACATCTGATGAAACCCAAACCTACCATCAAAAATGACTGTGATCCATGTTCCCCCTGCAAGGCTACCTTCTTCAGGTTCAATATGTAAACTCAGGTGAGGTACTGTAAATAAGTGAGGGGAAAAACACTGGTTTTGAGGGTCAGATTCAATCCATTAGCTTCCCTAATATTTCAAAGCAAAATTTAGCATGCGTCAGAACTATCACAAGGTCCTGATGAAGCACACATGGGGCCCCACCCCATAGTTTCTGGTTCCAAATTTACATTTCTAACCAGGTGCTGCTGGTCAGAGGGACACTTGCTCAGAACTCCCATTTTGTGAAAAATTGACCCCTCTCATTTTAGACTATTTTCAGTCTGGACGCATGATTGTAATATTCCAGTATTCATTAGGACAATCCCGAATTTCATCTCCCATTAGAAGTTGCCTCAAGGACACATTTGATTCCTAACTGAATCCATACTACCTCTCCTCTCTGTCCCACTCTTTAATCAGGTGGCCATATTTAATGTAAAGATCACGACTTCTTGGATTTGCGCTTCCTAGGGAGGGAAGAAACCTCCAGAAGCTGTTCCTGCATTAGTACTCCTGCTTAGTATCCTGTCCTCTCGTTTCCCCTTTTGAATATTTGATCAGAATGACTCCCCAAATGGACACTAAATTCCCTACATTTTTGCCTTGACTGCTCAGAGAGGGACTGAAGCATGGATCATTGCTGGAATTTCCTTTTTAAAAAGCAGTACTAGCCGGGCGTGGTGGCACACGCTTGTAATCCCAGCATTCGGAAGGCTGAGACCAGAGGATCCGGGTTCGTGGCCAGCCTCAGCTACCTAGTGAGGCACTCCGAAACTTAGTGAGACTCGGTTTCAAAATAAAGAATAAAAAAAATAGGGCTGGGGGTGTAACTCGGAGGTAGAATGCCCCTGAGTTCAATCCCCAGTACCGCAAAGAAAAAAAAAAAAAACAGTACTACTCTGAGATTCCCTCTAATTCCAATCAGAATGGCAATCATCAAGAACACAAACAATAATAAATGCTGAAGAGGATATGGGGAAATAGGAACCCTTAGACACTGTTAGTTGGGTTGTAAATTAGCACACTATGAAGATCAGTATGGAGGTCCCTCAAAAGCCTAGGAATAGAACCACGATATGACCTAGCCATACCACTCCTCAGTAGCTTTCCAAAGGAATTGAAGTTAGAATGCTATAGTGATATATGCATACCTATGGTTATAGCAACATAATTCATGATACTAGCCAAATTATGAAGCCAATCTATGTGTCTGTCAACAGATGAATGAATAAAGAAAATATGGTATATACACACTATGGAAATTTTACTCAGCCATAGAGAAGAACAAAAATGTGTCATCTGCAGCAAAAGGGTAGAACTTAAGAATATTAAGCTATGTGGAATCAGCCAGTCTCAGAAAGTTAAGGGTGTATGTTTTCTCTCCTATGGGGAAGCCAGAATAAAAATAGGAAGCAAAAGGGACTTCAGTTAAATGAGAAAAGAAAGCAGTAAAACAGTGAAAAGGGGGTGAAGGCGGGAGATGGGGAGAGGAAAAGCAAGGATTGAGGAAGGAAACAATTCAAATAAGTCTAGGCCCATACGAGAAGGTTCCACTACCAATCTCACTAACCTGTGTGGAGAAGGGAGAAGGGAAAGGGTTGAGGGAAGGTTTAGGAAGGGAAATAAACCAAGTGATGTGTGCATGTATGTTTGTATCACTTTGAATCTCACTATGATGTAGATTACATTGCACCAATTAAAGTCTAAGAATAAAATAAAATAAAAGCAGCATGCACTTCACATGCTAGACTAGACTGATTTCCCCAAAGAGACCATCAGCTGAGCCTGACCTTAATGAATCCCTTCATCTCTGACGACGCTTTGACTTGCTTTGGAGAAGGTAAAGCTGCCTCAGGGAAGCCAGCAAAAATCAGTCAGCTCCTCATTGAGGTCTAAGCAAGGAAAGTGTCACACATAGAACACTTTTTCATTTCCATATCAGAAAAACTAAAGGATAATCCAAGCCACACCACCTGTGGCTAGCCCAGGACTTCCATATGTAGTTAGACATGGCGGGACACTGTGCCCCTAAGGGTGTGGGGAGCCCTGATATCAGCATAACCGGCATGGCAGCCCCAGCCAGATCAGACCAAGGATGACTGAATTCACAAAGAAAGTTGGAGACATCAGTTGAGAAAAGGAGATTTTAATGTGAGCGGTCATTAATCGCTAAGACAAGTTACTCCCTTAGGGAAGGTAGAACAATGAAATCTAAAATGAATTACATCACAGATTCAAAAAGGAATTATAAACCAAAGTTTATAAGTTATTATTGAAAGCTCTGAACTATAATAGTAACCTCCACTGGCCATTAAAAGTTGAAGTATCTATTCATAACAATTTAGTTTATAGCCTCAGATATTAATCAGAAAAATAATTATTAAACAGAAAATTTAAAACTAGAAGCAGACGCATCAAGATTTCCTTCCAAATTAATATTTTATTTATATTTTTAAATGACAAGTAAATATATATATATATTTATGGTGTACAACTAATATAGTAGTTTAATTAATAATAGTTCACAAGATACCCTCATGAGTTCTAATCTGTAATCCATTCAAACACATTTTATTCACCTGCTGAAAGTAGTACTTCAATACTCATCAGAGAGATCAGCCAGCCAGCCATCGTGTCTGGTTAAATCAATCCTCTTAAGATTGGTCAGGTTTGAAAGACATCCTCAATATTGATTGGAGCAGCATAGCCTTTGTGCTTTGTTAAAAAAAAAAAAAAAAAGTAAACAGAAAAAACTATCATTTTTGATTATGTATTATCACTTTGCTGTACTGAAATGGGAAATTAAGGCGATGAGACAGATATGTTCCTAGTGTCTTCAAAGGGACCCATCATCTTTCAAAGCTTAAGAGAAAAGCTTGTAGTAAAATTTTCATACAGGCATGTCCTTATAAAGTTAGCCCAAAATGTAAAATCACTTGCTCTAAAGATTCATTGTATGCCTCCTAGATGGTGGGCACTATGGGAGGAGCTACAAAACAGACAATCTGTGTGTCTGCCCTTGGTCGTTAGCAAATGGGGCATGGATGGGGGCTACCTGCATTTCTGAAAGGAGTTCTGAAATTCCCAAGTGGATTCTGCAAGTATTCCTTTCAGTTGCAAAATCCCCTAGATTTTTGGATCTATTTGGAATAGAATTCAATTTCCAAACATTCAGTTTTTAGAAATGCATCTAATACATAGGGAACAGGACTCAGGAATAGTTGCTACTTTGTCCAAAAGCACAGACTCTGACTTTGTTGTTACATCCAACAAGATGAGTCAATTTTCAATCTGGAGGCAAGATTTTAATATTCCATTTTAGTATCTACCCCCAAGTTTAGAACAATGGAAATAAACACATTGGATTTTTTTTAATTCTATGTTCAGAAATAACTCTTTTCCTCTAAAAAGAGCAGTCCCATCAATGACAAAGGTAACATTTTTTAGTGTGGATTAATCAATCCACTAATTCTTGCTAAAGATAAACTCAATCTCCCTTTATTTCTTCTAACTAGAAAGTTTCAACCACGGAGGAGAGCAGTGTACATCTAGCCAAGTCCTCTTTCTCTTCTCATATCTCTCTTCTCCCTCTGCCCTATCTCTCTTTTTCCTCTCTCTCCTCTCAGCTTCCCTTTCTCTGAGACCTCGAAAGAGAATACACCCAGGCTCTTACTATAGACCCCCCATTTCCTTTTATTCCTCCACTAGCAAGAGATGCAACACCTAAAAAACCGACAGCAGAGACTTTTCTGAATCAAACAGTACCTTTTTCTGTTTCTGTTGTTGTGGCTTCAGGAAAAATTATCTTTTCCTTCTAAATGATCTTGTCTCTCTCTGCCAAGGACCGATGACCATGTTCCCAGGTTAGAGCCCAGGCTGCAGTTACCACACAGATAACTCTCTCTTGTTGGACTATAACTCACCTAACTCCTTTGTGTCCTAGCCAAACATGTGCCAGAGTAGAAGTTCAGAACTGACCATAGGGCACGTTTAATGATTAACACCAACTACTTATGCTTTTTCCTTGGGGCCCTTTATTAATGACCAAAGAAAGAGTCTTACATTTTTCTCTGCTTACTGTGTGTGCCCCAGACAAGAATGTTAAATAAAAGTCCACCCAGTGAGACAAAGAGGCATTCAATGATTGAAAGAATTTGCCACCAAGTCAATGACTGAACAGAAAGCCCAGGGGAAAGGGCGTTTGTCGGGCTGATTTCCACTCATGAGCCATCTCCAGCTCTTCCAAAAGACTCTGTGCTCATAGCAATGCTATGGTGGTCCAGACAGCCTACTCAGATCGATACTGATATCAGCATACTCACTGTAGGGGTATAAACCTAAAGAAGCAGAGAAAGGAAGTGACTTGTTGGAGTCCTTCTGAGAAAGGGTTGGCTTTTTGCTTTTTCAATCCTATCCTCCCTCCTTGCTTTGCTTTCTTTACCAAGAGGAATCCTTGACTTATACCATCACTTTCCTGTAGGATCCAGACCAGAGGTCTGAGACATTGGTTTCTCCATGTCTTGATAAAGAATCAGAGAACCAGAGGAAGTAGGAGGGTCAAGACCACCTTCTTACCTAGTCTACGTCTTACCTAATGACTACATCCTTGTCCCGTAGTCATTCCAATTTACATCACCTGTTGGTGTCAGTTCATGCCCAGCTGTACCTGATTAGAGATACTCTCTTCTTCCCGCGCCCTTTCCTTTTGGGAGAGCCATTTTGGTAGAATTCGATAGCCTTGTCTCCACCCCCAATTGGCCTGAATGAAGGAACAACCCCAGGAAGATCGGATTTAACCCACAAAAGCAGGGCACAATTCTGAGCAATGAAACCTTCCTCTAGAGAGTGGGAATCTACACCAACTCTGCTGTGTATCACAGTTTGTGGTAATCCAAAGAATTTTTGTAGAGCTGCATCTAGTCACATGCAGATGGGTGCCTGGCCAGGTTGGGGGAGAAGAAAGTTAATCTCCCTGGCTAGGGACAGACCAGGTTTAGGAGAAAAAAATCAAAGGAGATTTCAGCTGGGTGTAATGGTACTTACCTGCAATCCCAGTACTTGGGAGGCTGAAACAGGAGGATTGCAGGTTCAAGGGCAACGTGTAGTGACTTAGCAAGATCTGTTTTCAAATAAAAAAGGCTGGAAGGTGTATCTCAATATAAAATACCCCTGAATTCAATCCCTAGTAACACACACACACGCACACGCACGTGCACACACACATGCATACACACACGCACACGCACACGCAAATGGTTTCAGCATTATTAGTATATTTTTTATTTTTGGAAAGAAATTATATACATGAATCACTTTGATGATTCAAAATTATTTTTTAGGAATGTGACACAGAGTCTGTCTTCAAAATGCTTGCCATCTGGCAGGGGAAACAGAAACATAATCAGATTATTTTACTACGTTGTTATAGAATCTCCTGATCTGTCTCCCGAGACTTAACTCATGTTTTATTTCAACAAAAGATTTCCATAAATTAATCCCATCGATCCTTGGAGAAACAGCCTATAATAGATGTTTATAATTCTTTTTGGAAGCCTGGCTATCCAGGCCCCATCTTCTTAAAGTCATTTTAATACAATTTTTACCCATTCATAGTAATTACACAGAGTGTATTCTTTTTTTTTTCTGGTGCTGAGGATTGAACCTGTGGCCTTCCACCTCTGAGCTACATCCCCAGGGAATCCCCCTTCCGCTGCTCTAGAGCCAACCCAGCTCATCTTCTTTCCTTTTCTTCAAGTCTCCCTTCTTCATGGGAAGCAAAAATAAGGCAATTACATTCCTTCTAGTTTAATATCCTATTCCTCATTAAATTGAAATCCTAAGAATACATTGAGTCAAATGTGTAGGGAAAATGAATCTATTTTACCAGGGCAACTAAATTATGGGTGAAATATTTACTTCATAGTTTTTTTTTTACAAGTTTTCTTTTCAGTGCTGTTTGTTTTACTTGTTTGTTTACTCTGTGTGTGTGTGTGTGTGTGTGTGTGTGTGTGTGTGTGTGTGTGTGTGATACTGGGGATTGAACTCAGGGATATTCTACCACTGAGCTACAACCCTAGCCCTTTTTTATTGTGGTATTGGGGATTGAACACATGGGCATTCTACTTCTGAGTTACACCCACAATCCTTTTCATTTGTTATTTTGGAACAGGGTCTTGCTAAATTACCACATGCTGGCCTTGAACCTACAATCCTGCTGTCTCAGCCTCCCAAGTACTGATATTACAGATGTATGCCACTATACCTAGCTTTCTTTTCCAGTAAGTAAAATTACTCAAAAGTCAATTGTCATTATTGCCTCTGTTCTAAGTCCTTTTTGCCCATTAAATAATTTTGACAGTGACCCCAGGGGTCCAGAAGCCAAACTGTGGTGACCTCTGGCCTCCTGATGCAAGTTCTGACGTCCTCCAAAGCTTGGGTGGCACAGACAGAAACAGCTTCCTAAGCCCACGAATTTAGTGAGCCGCATCTCTCAGATGCACAGAGCTGCCTGGCTGGGAACATAAGGTGCTGTGTCCCTCAGTCAACCTGAGAGCATCCCTGAATTATAATACCCAACAGCGAGCTCCTACTGGTGGCACAAAGCCATCAGAAAGCCATGATATCAATTTCACATCTATGTGTGATGTGAGAAGCTGTTCCAATTTGCCTGAGCCTGGGAGCTTTCCTAAGACCTGGAACTTTTAGGGCTGAAAGAGGGGAAATACCAGGCAAATCAAAATGGTTGATCACTCTGCACCTAAAAAAAAAAAAAAAAAAAAAAAAATGAGGCGGGGGGATGATCATGGTACATTTAGACAGATCTAATTCCCCCCCCCCCCAAAAAAATTTTCTAAATGTTTTCGGCACTCAACAAAGGTAGACTTCAGTTGCTCCCAAAATCCACTTATATGTAATAACTGAATTTCTGCCATGTCAAATAAAATACATGTTGTGATAGCCAATGCTTCCCAAACCACAAACTCATTCTTTTCTTTGAATTTGGAATATCTGTGAGAGATGTAAGCAAAACAACATATGTCAGTTTCTGAATTACAGTACAGCGCCTCATCCCTGGACACAGGGATAAGGGATTTAAAATAAATCACACCAGCAGGGAGCAACCACACTAACACAGTTAATTTTTTCCTAGTTTAATACTGTGTTGCTGTCTGAGGTCTAGAAGCCCAACTGAGATTTCAGAAGTGTGTCTCACAGTTAGTTTTCAAATTATGAGTGACATTACATAAAAATTATGAGTGAAATTACATAAAAGCCATACATTTCTGCAGCCCAGTGGAATGTGTGCTTTAGGAGCAGAATAATTTTGATCCTGTTACGTTTTATATCTTAAAAGAAATTATTTTTAAAATGGAAGAAATGCTTGCCCTTTTCCTGGCAAATGTCACACAGCTGATAAAACAGCATGGAGTCCAAACCTAGTATGTGGGACATGGAAGCATTGCCAGTGAGGGAATTCCAGAAATCTAGAAATGAGAATGCCTGCACACTTAAATAATGAAAGCATCCAGTGAGGGTCAAATTGCTCAGTAAGGCTTAAAACTACAAATGCAGCATAGAAAACCATTCAGATAGCCTATGTGTGAAGATGGGTAGTGTGATTGCGTTTAAAAAATGGTCACAAATTCTGTATACATTATTCATTAAAAGGTGGAGTCTATATGTCCCTCCTTATGAATCTAGGTGGACTTATGACTCACTTAAAACTAGAAGGAGGCAACAGTCCCAGGTTTGGCTGCTGAGACTGAAAGCTAAGGACAAAAGTGTGTCAGATACTCAGTCTGGCATCATGGTGCACACCTAAAACCCTCGTGCTTGGGAGGCTGAGACAGGAGGTCCACAGGTTAGAGGCCAGTCTTAGCAATTTCATGAGAGTCTCAGCAACTTAGAACAAAACCCTGTTTCAAAAATAAAAATAAAAAGGAATGGGGGTGTAGCTTGGAGGTAGAATGCCCTTGGGTTCAATCCCCAGTACCCCACCCCCAAAATGTATCAGATACACAACATCTCAAAGAATTCTCCCAATGACACCTGTACCAAGTCAGGTTATGGATCTCTCGGGGTTAATTAAATATGGCAAATAGACTCCAGCAGCACAGAGACAGCATTCTTACTGTCGACAGGTGTACCTGTCAGCAGGTAAACCTCTGTTGAATGAATGCATGAAAAAATATGACCAGTGTATACTCACATCAAATATTTAGTACAAATAGTTAATAATGATTAACCATTATTGAGTTCTCAGTTAACTTTTTCTGTGATGATTTCATTTATTCCTCACCACCACCCTACTGGCTCTACCAGTATCTCCATTTTACACATAGGAAAAATGTTGCACAGAGAAGTTATGAAAGTTGTCCAAGGCCACCCACCCAGTGAACAGGGGTGCTGGGCTTGGGAGCCAGGTCAGTCGATTCCATCTCAATGTACCATTTTCTTTTTTTTCCCCCTTGGATACTTTTTTAAAATGTATTTCAATGTATAGTTATTGAATATCTAGTAAATATACACAAACAATCATTGGGATGAAATGGCAAGAAACAAATTTCTCCCTGAAGATTATAAAACTTATTTCAAATTCATGCATAAACAAAAATGAAATTAGAATGCCAGATATTTGAAAGAAGCTTTTAAGTATAGCAGAACAATAACATGACTCAGAATTTTTTGTGGAAAGGTTTGCATCATACATAAGCCAGATGCCTTTAAACATTCAAATCCAATAATCATTCCCACTTTTCCTCATCATCATCCTCTTTCTTCTTTTTCTTCTTCTTGTGCTAGGGATTGAACCAAACCTAGGGGCCTTCTACCTCCAAACTATACCCTCAGCCTTTTTTATTTTTTATTTTAATTTTTTAAATTTGGAATCAGAGTCTCCCTAAGTTCCTGAGAGCCTTGCTAAATTGCTGAGGCTGGCCTTGAATCTGTGATCCTCCTGTCTCAGCCTTCCAACTACTGGGATTACAGGCATGCACCACCACCACGCCCAGCTTCACTCCTACTTCTGATTCCACACCACTGAGCAAGTATCTGAGGACAATCTGGCTCTCAGATACAGCTGTAAAGGTAGAGCGATGTGGGCCAGGGTTCCCCAGGTCATGAACTGAGGAACAGAGGAGAATAGTACAGCAGCCATTTAGAAATTTAGAGATCTCTCACTTGGGAGATCATAGACCTCCCTCGTTACACTGGTGAAGCAGGTTTCTGAGCTGGGCCTCATGGTGGACTTGGGCAGTTTTCTCAGGAGAGTTCTGCCATCTGCAAGGACCTGTCTGAGTGCCAGACAGCCTTCACCAGGTGGCACACCTAGTCTCACCATCTGCTGTATAAGCCTTTTCATTCTGGTAGGTTCTATCTGGCACAGTAGAGGTGCTCAAGAAAATAAGGGATGGATGGATGGATGGATGGATGGATGGATGGATGGATGGATGGATGGATGGATGGATGAATAATTTTAAAAGTTGCAAATCATGAGTAAGATTATGGCAACATATCTGTTGTGGTGATTATGTATGAAACACTGTGCTCAGGATATTAGTATCCTATGATTACATAGTGGGTTTTGGGGTTGTTTGGGGTGGGGCTTTTTTGTTGTTTTGTTTGGTGTTTGGTTTTGGTTTGTTTGTTTTAGTTTTGCAGAGATATTTTTCTTTTCTTTTTTTTTTTTTTTTTTTTTTTTTTTTTTTTTTTTTTTTTTTTTTTTTTTTTTGTGTGTGTGTGTGTGTGTGTGTGTGTGTTACTCAGGATTGAACCCAGGGGCATTTTACCTCTGAGTTAAACCCCCAGTCTTTTTTTTGCTTTGAAACAGGATCTTGCTAAGTGGGGCTACACTAGCCATTGTAAGAGTCACACAGGAACCTCTGTCCTGGAGAAGCTTCAGTCTAGTTGAAAAGAATCAAACATTTACAAACAGAGCAACTCACAGCAGGGCACAGGGAGTGCTACAGAAGAGGGACCAAGGATATAATCTGAGGAAGGAGTGGTCACTTCACCCTAAGATAATCAGGGAGGATTTTGGAGGAGATCACAGCTCAGGAAGACATGGAAGGACGGTACTGTTTCTATAGATGCAGAGAACAGAGAGGGATTATTTCTTCTTGAAAGGAACGGAAATACATACAACAATATAACTGAAGGCTGCATGTTGAAAAGGGAGCAAAACAAAGCTGCAGAATGTACGCCAGGGTAGGATCAGCTGGCCTTGGGGAGAGACTGTGGAACAGGGTTAAAGAGTATAGACATGAGTGCTTATCGGTGTGGTCTTGAGGTCCAAACCACAGCTTATCAGGGACTTCCAGGGTCAAATTCAATAGTTGAACTGCTATGAACCTTACAACCATAAAAGATCTTCATTTGTGAATAAAATTAACGTATGCAATATTTCTAAAATAAATAAATGAGCTCATTGTGTGGTTGGAAGCAGAGCCTGGGCAAACTCAAAGAGGCCAGATACTGACTATTATAAAATAATCCCTGACCTTCTATTATTTAAAAAGCAAACAAGCTCAGAAGTTCTCCATCAGATATTAACTTCACGTTCTGTCTATCCCGCTGTGTTTGCAGGACCTAACATTGATTCCCAACTGACATTGGCCTTTGTGTAAGATATTCATACCTCAAATTACATGGAATGGTGATATCGGAATGCCCTACAAGATGTTTAGAAATAGGAGTCAAAACATTCCTCAAAGAAAATTCCAACAATAAAACCTTGAATTAATAGAAAAAAAAGAAAAGAAGCAAATGAGCCCTGATCAGGTAAGATGCTCACTAGATCATTCTATGTTCAAGCAAGTGAAACACAAGAGAAAGTGAAGTGGTGTGCCATGATGACAGGAAGCAGACCTGAAAGTAAAACAAGAGCTCCCAGTCCCAGGATATTGGTGTTTAGATGGTCCTTCAGAAACACAAACTTACTCCATATTAGCCTAAAATGTAAACCTCTGCACAAATCCACCACTTCTTATCCATCAGTTTATCCAGCAAATACTTAGCGGGTGTCTGAGAAAGGATGAACACCTCCCTGTCCCTGTAAGAAGCACCAGGTGAATGAGATAAATATCGACAGGTAAAGAGACCACATCATAAAGAGTGATTGTGACCATATCATGGAAATATTTTATCCTGCAGGCTTTGGGGAAGCTGTCCATGTTTGTAGACCACCTAACGACATAAACAAACACAAAGAGATAACTCTGGAGGCTGTGTGAACTAGTGGAGGGGGGGGGGATGAGTGCAGGAAGAGAAACAAGGAGATTTGGAAATGGTTCAAGGAAAAAAGAACAAATATAAGGATGATGATGCTATTTACACTAAGATGATGGTGATGATGATGGTGGTGGTGGTGATGATGATGATGATTCCAGCAGCATCAAGAGGCATGGGGAAGAGAGAACGAGTGAAGACAATTTCTAGAGCAGGTCAGAGCTTTTCCAATGATATAATGTAACATCAACGGTCATCATAGATAAGTGAGGTTCCTAGTTTCAGGCAGGTGGATAAACGGTGGCATGGTGACTGAGATCATGGGTGGGGATGTTGATGCCCAACTCAGATCAGATCCCTCTTATCTTCCCCCAGACTGTGAGTGATGTGTGTGTGTGTGTGTGTGTGTGTGTGTGTGTGTGTGTGTGTGTGTGTGTTTTACTGGAGATTGAGCCCAGGGTGTTTTACCTCTAAGCTATGTTCCCAGCCCTATTTTATTTTTTATTTTGAAACATGGTGTCACTAAGTTACCATGCGCTGCTGGCCTTGAACCTGCAATCCTCCTGTCTCAGCCTTGTAAGTACTGGGATTACTGAGTGTTGTTTCCTTTAAAGCTACATATTCTTCTGGAAAATCATTCTTAAACCTGGGAGCCACCTTGCCCCCAGGATGCCTGAAAGATAACACCTTTCCCTCAAAACAGCTCCAAATTCTAAGGTACTGCTGCAGAGTGTGAAAGGCCAGCCTATCGGCCTCAAAGAGTGACCACTCACTCTCCTCTCCAGCTCTCTCCCCAGGGGATGGAAGGGTTGGGCTAAGTTTAGAGGTCTTTGCTGGGCTTTCTTTTCTGCTCAGTCTCTTTACAAATTATGTCCTGAGGTCACTCACTCCCTTAATAAACACCTTGCCAGAGAATATCTGTCACGAGCTCTGTTTCTAGGGAAGCCCGCCTAAGACAGACAGACGTCAAGATAACGGGAAGAGAATATGCTTTGGAGGCAAGATGATGCTTTCAGTTTGTCTTCCAGAGAGACTAGTATTAAAAAAGAAGAATCTGAAATCAAGTATCAGACAAACATGGCTTCTGATCTACAACTTACTAGTTTCCTAATCTTGGACAGGTTACTTATCCACAATTGGGTCATAGGCATGCTGCAGTCTTACTGACTTTAGCACCAATGCTCGGTGGCACCCAGGGTTACTAGAGACCAAAACCAGTTATTTCCACCTTGGCCAGCTCTCTCAGTTCACCTCATAGTGAAGTTCAAATATTATCATTTCCGCATGTGCCTAGAAGTGAAACTTTGGAAGAAGCATGGATTCATCTTTCTGCAGCCCAAGTTCCCTATCTGCAAGGTAGAAATTCTTATACTCTAAATTCAGGGTGTAGTCACGAGGATAAGATGAGATAACCCAGCATAGCAGAGTCAAGGAAAAGCAGACAAGAGCAAGCCCAACATGTGGAGCTATCACTAGTGGTCCTCCTGAGGGGACCTCCCGGAGGTAGGCCGACTCTGGAAAAGTCTGATCTGATGAAGGCTACCGGGCTCTAATCCAAATGCTTCTTCCTTTTTCCTTCCTTCTTGTTAAAGGGAAGCAAGAAAGAGTCTGCCAAGTGAGGTGGAGCTTTGATTATTCTCCCCAGAGCCCTCATGTATTTTTTAACACCAAGTTGAAGGTGAAAGGATTGAGGACAGGTTGAGGAGGTACGAAGCCAGGATGGCTCCCTAGCATTGTCCTGCACTTTTGGTATTCTCATAAATGAGCCATGCCCTTCATCTCAGAGCTCTGATGGCGCTGGGCATGCCTTATTTATAGACAACAACTGGGACAGAACTTCAAAGGGGGCACAGAGCCAAGGCGGAGATGTGCAGGGAACACTCTGAAGTGCTCAATTCTCCAGCTCAGAGTGGAAAGGACAGTGCCCAGCAGCTTCTGGGACCCCGCTCTGAGCCATGCCAAGAATGCCCACTTGTCCACCAGCAGTCGATGGCCAAAGCCCTTCATGCCAGTCCCAGAAGCCCAGCTGTCAGCCAAGGCAGGTGACACAGGGGGCTTTAGCTGACTTCCTGACACCATCAAACTCTCATATTTACCAGATTAATCCATAGCCATAAGAAGACTGCAACTTCCAGAAAATGGACACCTAATTTTCTCCTAAAAATCTTTACAAATGAACAAACAGAAGGAGTAGGAGGGGATGCAGAGGGAAAGACACTAAGTGCTGGGTGCATGTTTGAATCTATCACTTTGAATCTCACTATGATGCATAATTACAATGCACCAATAAAAGTATTTTTAAGTGAATAAATAAAGACCCAGGGTAAAGGACTGAAATGTGGCCCTTCCAAAGATGTCCAGGTGTTTCTCCCAGAACTTCTGAATATGTCACGGTACAGAGTCAAAGACCTTGCTTATGTGAGAGAGTTAAGGATCTTGGGGATGGGAGATTACCCTGGATTACCCAGCAGGGCCAGGGTAATTGCTAGAGTCCTCAGAAGAGGAGGCAGAAAATCCAGATCAGCATGGGGAAGGTGACGGAAGAGGAGTTTGACGTGATACAAGAAAGGGGCCACGAGCCAAGGAATGCTGGTGCCTCTGAAAGCTTAGAAAGGCCAGAAAACAGATCCCCTTCCCCCCGATTCCCAGAGCTTCCAGAAGGACCAGCCCCGCCAGCACCTCAGCTTTATCCCGGTGAGACTGATTTTAGACTTCTGTCCCCTGGAATAGTACAATAATAAACTGATGTTGTTTTAATACACTAAGTGTGTGGTTCTTTGTTACAGCAGTCCTAGGGAACTGACACAGCCAGGAAAGACTGGCATACGGTCCCACTAGAAAAGTACATGTTCCACTGGGCACAGTGGCTCATGCCTGTAATTCTAGTGCTTGAGATGCTCACAGGTTTGAGGCCAATATGCAGTAACTTGTCAAGATCCTATTTCAAAATTAAAAAATAAAAACGACTTGAGATGCAGCTCAGAGATAGAGTGTCCCTGGGTTCAATGCCCAGCACCAAAAAAATAAAAATTAAATTTTTAAAAATGTAAGCCAGGCGTGGTGGTGTACGTTTGTAATCCCAGTACTTGGGAGGCTGAGACCAGAGGATCCAGGTTCGGGGCCAGCCTCAGCTACTTAGTGAGGCCCTATGCAACTTAGTGAGACCCTGTTTCAAAATAAAGAATAAAAAAATAGGACTGAGGGTGTAGCTCAGAGGTAGACTGTCTGTGGGTTCAATCCCCAGTACTGAAAAAAAAAAAAAAAAAAAGTATGTGTTCCTATTGGAAGATATTGGTACAATTAACCATAAAACAGCAGGCTACTTACCTCCTGAGTTTCCCCTTCAATATTTCAACCTTTCTCTTCTCCTTTCTCTTTTAAAGGCACACATATAAAATTAAGAAACACATTCTTTTTTTGTTTGTTTTTGTGGTACTAGGGATTGAACTCAGGGGCATTCTTCCTCTGACCTACAGCCTCAGCCCTAATTTTTTTCTTTATTTTGAAGCAGGGTCTCACTAAGTTGCGGAGTGCCTCACTAGGTAGCTGAGGCCGGCTGCGAACCCGGATCCTCCGGTCTCAGCCTCCCAAATGCTGGGATTACAAGCGTGCGCCACCACACCCAGCTAAGAAACAGATTCTTAACTGTAGTTCAAATGAAATATACCCAAAAAAGTCAATAATTTTGTGGGGACAGATATAGTCTCATTCTTTTACTTTAATGATGAGAACACTGAGGTCTAGGGAGAGAAAATAACTTGTGGATACCACACAGCCAGCTGAGGGCAGGCAAAACCCAGCGCCTCACTCCCTTCCCAGTCAGAGTCCCTTGATAAATGGAAATCCCAAGACTCACTGTATATGCTTTTTCTTGAAGGTTTGGCCTGGGCTCCTTTTATGAACCTGAGCCTCACTCTACTCCATGCTTTAAGAAGCAGCTCTTCTCCCCAGTTCTCCGTTTCAGGGGCAATAAAAGCTAATTCTAGTCACTTATGTATCCGGACAGGGATCAGAAGGTGATGAAACCAAAGCCCCTCGCCTTGTACCCAGCCAAAGCCTAGAGAACTGAGTCCAGGGAAAAGGGGTGGGGGAGGGGGCTTTAATTCCATGGAAGGCTCAGATAAAATATTCTCTGAGTTCCTCTCTCATTACCCCCAAAGTCCCCAACGACGTAAGTTCTGAGTCCTGAATTCAATAAAAACAAATACCCTCAACAGTGATGGACTGTGCTACGGGCATGAGGGAGAAGGGGCGGGCATGGGGCACAGGTCTCATTCCGCGGGCTTTGCTGTCTGTGCAGTCTTTCTTTCGCTCTTGCAGGCTGCCTCTTTGAATCCCTGTCCACTCTCTTGGTCATCAAATCAATGCACCATCACCCACCCCCGCTCCAGCTCCTCGCCCCCAGGTGTGGGATCTAAAAGAGTCTCTGGATCTAAATAAGGTGACTTTAGCAAAAGGTTTGGGTTGGAGCCACTAAGAGCCTTGTATGTGGTGATTTAAGGTCATCGAGCTAAATTAGGAACTAGAGCAGATTTGCCTTCTGACACTCACCTCTGAGCAGCCTCCTTCGACCTCTTCCTTCACCTCGGTTGTCCCATATTGCTCTGGAAAAGTCTGCCAGCAAGGGTTCTTTTCCCCAGGTCTTTCACAAAAGGCACAGATGTACAGCAAAAGCTGAGGACACCCCCCAGTCCCCGACCTCCTTTTGCTCTGTCTCAATACTGTGGATGGGACCATCTCAGGGACTGACTCCTCCACTGGTTAAACCAGGGGACTCTTTGGAAAGGAGGGAAAATCCCAATTTGACCCCTGCCTTCCCCCAGTCTCTCTGTCTTTCCAATTTTTTGTCTGTCAGACAAGAAAGCAAATGATCTGTTTCTTTTGACGATTAGGTGAGAGAATGCTTGTGAATGCACTTTGAGTTTTGTTTTGTTTTTGTGGTACTGGGAATTGAACCCATGGGGCTTTCTACCTCCAAACTACACCCTCAGCCCTATTTTATTTTTTATTTTGAAACAGGATCTAAGTTGCTGAGGCTGGCTTTGAACCTGTCTATCCTCCTTGTCTCTGCCTCCCAAGTACTGGGATTACAGGTGTGTACCACCATACCCGCCTTGAGAATGCAATCTGTAAGTTATGAAGTACCCTCAAATGCCAATATTTCGTGTTCTTTGGAAATTTTACTAAGAAAATGTTTTCATGCATAATGTTGTGTGTGATTTAAAAAGAGAGGAACAGACAGTGCTGGGAATGAAATTATTAATAATATGTTCCAAAGCCAAATGATGATAATAAAAAAGTGAGTATATACTAACATTATTATGTGTTCAACTGATTTTAATAAATCAGTAAATTTACATTTTATAATGTGATGTTTCAAGTTGGATAGGAAACTAAACTGAAATGAAATGAAAAGGCAAGAAATATGAGTAAATGAAACAAATAGTTTTTTAAAGTGTGAGTTGTTATGATCCTGAGAATCCACTTCTGTGAAAACTTGAATGCTGGAAGGGCCTGACCCCCCGCCTCCCCCTTCCCATACCGGTCACCCCTCCAGAAGTCCCCCCGCCACCCCAGGGCCTTTTGACTCATCACCTCTCTTTAGAGCCTGCTAATCCCCTGCACACACTCGACAGCCATCCGCATGGCTTCTTAAGGGCAATAGGAGATTCCTGAAACATGATTCCCGGCCCCCTGTCCCAGGAACAGTTGTTCACAGTGGAAAAAATCTCCCTGTGGTATTCAGCCGGATTGGCAGTCTGATGAGGAAGGGGGAAAATTTGCAAGGGATTTGGTGGCACAGCGCCCTTTGGCCCCACCTGCTCCCTTTCCTCCTGGAAGGAGGCAGCTGCCCGTCCTCAGAGCATGCCATCTCCTGCCCAAGAATTCAAAGATCTGAGGATACGGCGAGGTGCTTTGGAGTCGAAGACTGCCTGCTGCGGCCACGTGGAAGACCCCACATAAGTGAAATCGTCATTCATGGCAAACAGCTGCTCCTTGAGAAACCTGAGCGGGACCACAGTGAATCACGCCAGGTTTCGAATGAAAATAAAATTTAATCAACTTAACTCTTCTTAAAAGGGGAGGGGAAAAGGTGGGGAGAGGAGGAAAATGGAATTGAATTTTTTCATGCACATCCTTCGACACGGAGTTTTTTTATTGTAAATAATTAATTTGTGTCGTATCTGGTTTTATTGGTGCATTGTGATTTTGCATCATAGTGAGGTTCAACGTGTTACAAACATACATCACACAGCTCTGTGCTTTTTTCTCTCCACATCCCACCCTGCTTCCCCCTCCTCCTTTCCTGCACGAGTCAGTGAGATTGGGGACACCTTCACATATTGTCATAGTGTCACTTGAACTGTTTCCTTCCTCAGCTCTCCCACTTCCCCTCCCTCACTCCCATCCCGAACCTCCCTCAAGATCTAGCTACAGAGCTACCTTTGCATTAAAGTCCCCCAAGCTTCCTGTTTTTCTCTTTAGCTCCCACAAATGAGAGAAAACATACGACTCTTGACTTTCTGAGACTGACTAATCTCATTTCGCATATAATATTCTCCAGTTCCCTTTATTTTCCTCCAAATCACATAATTTTGTTCTTCCTTATGGCTGAACATAAAATCCCATTGTGTGTATCTGCCACACTTTATTTATGCATTTATTTGTTCATGAACACCTGGGTTGGTTCCATAATTTGTTTATTGTGAAGTAGGCTGCTACGAACATGGGTATGCATGTATCCCTAGAGTATTCTGACTTAAGTTGTGTAAATAACTTTAAAGATGTTTTGTGCCAGGCACGGTGGCACACACCTGTAATTCCAGTACTTGGAGAGACTGAGACAGGAGGATCGCAGGTTCACAGACAGCCTCAGCAAGTAGTAAGACTCTCATCAACCTCAGGAGACTCTGTTTCAAAATAACTAAAATAGGGTTGGGGGTATAGCTTGGAGGTAGAATACTCCTGGGTTCAATCCCCAGCATAAATAAATAAAATAATAAATAAATAAATTTTAAGTAGAAAAAAAATGAAAACTAAATGCATGCTTTTCTACAACTCATTCAGGATAAAACAAAGAAATCAAAATGTTCATGGACCTATACAAAATCTTATTTTCAATTGAAGATACTTCCATTAGTCCTGCCCTCTTTATTCCTTGAGCTATCTCACCTCCTGCTTTCAGGGAACCCTGAGTCACAGGGGGTTGGGGGACTGTCACTATCCCAAGAGCACTTCTTCACAGCCAGTTGAATGGTGGTGCATACTCTAGGGTAACACAGAAGGGAGGCCTCGAAACAGAACTGAGTCCGTCCCTCAGTATCCTTGCGGTACTGGTCCCAGGACTCCCTGCGAATACCAAAATCCATGGGTGTTCAAGTTCCTTATATAAAATGATGCAGTCTTTGCATATACCCTGTGCACATCCTTCCATATACTTTAAATCGTCTCTAGATTATTTATAACACCCAGTACAATGCAAATGCTATTGAACAGTTGTTATGCTGCACCATTTAGGGAATAATGACAACAAAAATGGTCTGTATGTATTTGGTACAAATGTAACTTTTTAAAAATATTTTCTAGCCACAGTTCTATATATATGGAACCTGCAGATAGGGAGGGCTGACTGTATCCCAGAGGAATCCTCATGAGAAAGTCACAGATAGGATTCAACGGAAAAGAGATTGGCCTTTAAGGTTCCTGTTGGAGATTGAATACCATGACCCTCAAGATAGCAAACGAATCTTCCCAGAGAGAAATAGCCATGTCGGAACTATAAAAATATTTGGCCAGTTTGGGTCGCACAGGTGCAACCTGATACTGGGTTTTGTTTATCAGCCACTTCCATGGCTGCATGAGCTATCTGTGTGCCGATGACTCAAGCCATCTGAGCTCCTGACCTGAATACCCAACTGCCAACACGGTATTTCCACTTGGGTATCTCTCAGACACCCGAAACCCAGCAAATCCAAAGACTCTGAGCCCTTGATCTTCTGCCCCAAATCTCTTCCTCCTCCAGCCTTTTCTGTCTCCAGGAATAGAACAACCATTCACACGGGTACTCGCAATGGGAACCTTAGGTTCCCTCTTGGTACAACCTAGCTTCCCACTTCTAATTGAGCACCATGCCCTGCAGATTCAGCCTCTTAACTCTTTCAAATCCACCCCCTTTTACCACCCCTACTGCCATCCCCTTAGGCAAGCAACTACCATCTCCCTCAGTTGCTACCTGACGTCCACACTTACTCGCCCAACTCATTTGTCCCAATTATCTAAGTTGATCTTTGTTTAATGGAAATCTAGTTGATTCTTTTCCCCTTAAAATCATTTGATGACTTTCTAATAAAATCCAGAATTTGAAATGGGGGCCTCTCAAGCTCCCCCTAATTTTTCATTCACTCAAAAAAAGGTTTACTGAGAACTGCTATGTGCTAGGCAGAGCTCAACCCCTAATATTCAACAATGAATGAAATATGAAAACCTTTGCCCTCAGAGAACTTGCAATCTAGTGGTAGATACAGAAAATAAATGAGGAATGTAAGCAAAACAGGTAATAGTTTAGGTGGTAACAGTTAAATTCTAAAGACAAATATAAAGGGAAAGAAGGGAGAAAATGTCTAAATGGCTAAAATCTGTAATAGAGAAGCAACAGAAGTTCTTGGATAAAGAAAGACAGAAGATCCTGGGGGCATGCCCATAGATATATCAAGCCCATAAATTTCTCTGTGAGAAATTTCCCAGCAGAAGGTCAGAAAGTGCAAAGACCCAGAGGAAGGGTCCTGCCTGGCATGTTCCACAGTTAGTGAGCAGGCCAGTATGAGAGGGGTAAGAAAGAAGATGAGCTCAGAGAGGATGGTTGGGAGATAGGGAAGGTGTTGTGGATCATAAAGGACCTTTATAGCATCAAGAGTACAGGACCTTTACTCTGCACGAGGTGGGAAGAAATTAGATGCTGTGAGCAGAGAGTGACTTAGAGCCACTGGTCATCCAGCAGCCACTGTGTGCTCTGGGGATCGACCGTGAGCACTGAGAATCAAATGTTAGATAAGACGGCCAAGGTCTGCTCCTACCAGGGTTGCATGCTACTGGGGAAGATGGACAACATATTGTGAGTAATAAGTGGTCAAGATAATCTCAGAAGATGACAAACATACTAATAAAGGTAAGACATGAGCCCAGCATGGTAGTGCACACCTGTCATCCTAGTACTTGGGAGGCTGACACAAGAGAATCGATGATTTAATGCCAGGCTCAACCACACAGCGAGATCTCAGCAACTTCGCAAGACCCTGTTTTAAAATACATAATAAAAAAGGTCTGTGGTTGTAGCTCAGAAGTAGAATGCCCCTGGGTTCAATCCCCCTCCCCCCAAAATAAAACAAAATGATATGTTGGGGAGACAAGGCTGCCTCGCATCCTCAGATGGCCAGGGAAGGCCATTCCGAAGCAGTGATATGTCCAGAGGCTGAAATGGCAGGCAGGCGATGGCCAGCCGAGTCTCCGGGGACAAAGGAGTAAATGAGAGGAACTCACATGGGCATGAGCTATCCTTGGGAGCAGGAAGGCCAGGGTGCTGGAGAACCGTGTATAGTAGGACAGGGGCAATAGGAGAGGAGCTGCAGGGTGCGTGTGATTTATAGATGACAACATGGGAAAGCTGTTAGATTTTATTTTAAATAAAATAGAACTCTATCAGAAGATTTGAAACCATAAAATAATCTGATTTATGATTCTAAAACTGTTATGGCTAATTAAATACTAATCAATTGAAGGGAAAGAAACATGGTCATAAATCAGATAAGAAATGGAATAATTCGGTGCTGGACTGGAGGAGACAGATATGTAATAGACTTTGAAGGACTTGCCCAAAGGCTAGGTGTGGCGTGTGAAGAAAAAGGGCAATCAAGGGTGACACCAACCTGGATTTGAGACCTCAGCCACTGAGTTTCATTTTCTGAGATGTGGGAGAATGGAAGAAAAACAGAAAAGGGAAGTAAGAATAAAGAGATATGATTTGGCCAAATGTTAGATTTGAGATACGTTTTAAACTTCCAAACAGTCAAGTGGGAAGTAGAAGACATGAGAGAGAGTCTGGACAGAAGAAAAACTAAAACCACCAGGGTATGGGTACTGAGTGATCTGAAATCAGTGGGGAATGGGGACTGAGTGATCCAAAATCACCAGGGAATGGGTACTGAGTGATCTGAAATCACCTGGTATGGGTACTGAGTAAAACTTTGGGGCTATATACAATCACCCAGGGAGAGATCCTTACTAAAGCCCAGTTTGAAGTCACTGGGGTATCCAAGTTTTAGGGCCACACAAAGGAGAAGGAGCCAAGGAAAAGTAACTGAGAAGATACAAGTGATTTCAATGCTGCTAAGATGTCAAAATAAGACTAGAAAAATCATGGTTGAACTTGGCCATGTCAAGAGCCAATGGTGACCTTTCAAGAGCAATTTCACTGCAGGGAGAACAGAAGGAGAGGAGAGTGTACGAGAAGCAAACACAAACACAGACATAATAGACAACTCTATCAAGAAGTTTTGCTATGCATACCCATGTTCATAGAAGCACAGTTCAGAATTACAGAATCAACCTAGGTGTCCATCAACAGATGAATGGATCACAAAACTATGGGAAATAGACACAATGGAATTCTAATCAGCAATATAGAAGAATAAAATAATGTCATTTGCAGGAAAATGGAAGGACCTGGAGAACATTATGTTAAGTGAGATTAGCCAGTTACTGAAAGTGAAGGGACATATGTTTCTTTAATATGCACAAGCTAGGGAGTAACTGGGATACCAGAGGGACTCCAGATAATGGAGGAGAAACCTCAGTGGAGCCAGGGAAGTGGTCTAAGGGAAGGGGAGGGGGAAGACTGAGGTTCATTATTGGAAATACTAACATCGACTGTGTGTACATATGTGAAAACCCCAATATCAGTCTCAGTCCTCTGTATGGGAAGGGGGGGCACCAAGTGCTGTGTGCATGTATGTCAATATCAACATGATTTACTTTATGATGTGAGACAATAATGCACCAATAAAACCACATTTTAAAAAGTTTTGCTTGCTGTGACAGGTTTGTGTTGTTATTGTTTTGTGCTGTTAATGGCGATCTTGGAAAGTTCTTATACGACAATGGAAAAGATCTAAGAGAGGAAATTGGTTTTCGTTAAGGGGCATAATTCTCCTAGTGCATTATTCAGGTTTTGTACTAATTAATTCTGAGTTCCCAAAGCTGCATTCTGCTTGAACCTTCCTACCTTCCAGAATCAGAGATTGTGCCTCCAGCTGTGGCTAATCACTGGGGGAAAGATTGTCCTTAGTCACCAGGAAACTGGATGACGGAGTGTGAGTGAGTTCATTCAAATCCAACAGCACAGCTGAGAAAGAACTCCAAATGTAGGCCACTAGGAGGGTGGGTCAGCTGAGCACCAAGCTATATGCAGCTGGTTATTGTTGAGTGGTCTACAAAACAAGCCTGTTACTGAAGGTCAAGGATGCTCTCCATAGGTAGCTCTCAATAGGTAGGACAAAGAACGCCTCTAATTCATTTTAATATCTACAGCACCTACTATAATAGGCATATAGGAGCTATTCAATAAAAGTTTGTTGGATGGAAGAAGGAAGGAAAGAGGGAAGGAGGTAGTTACATAAAATGTAGGATTATAGCCCTCCTGGTTCTAATGACCAGTGTAAGTTTCAGTATGACTGCTTTCTTCAGGAACACCAAGTAAACGAAAGCCCTTGTTGAAATTTGAATTTATTACTAATTTGCCCCTTCTCAACACATGCACAACTCACACACGAACACCCAACTTATGCATTTCTTTTAGAAATAGGTAGAGAACCCCTCCCACACACACACACTTGATGGGTAAAAGTTTTAACTTAAAGTTTGCAGGAAGAAGAGAAAAGTTCATGGGACTCTGTTTCCCTCATCTTCAAAAAGGCATTTAGGATGCCATAAAGATCAACATGATGCAAAGCCCAGAGAAGGCGTTGCAAGGAGAGATGCTTCAGTGTTCTCTGGGGAATGTAAGGGAACCCAGAGGTGGAGCCACCCACTAGGGCGGTGAAGTTGCCCACCCTGTAAAGAAATCCAACAGAAAATACAGCAATGGATTTTTGTCTCCAAAAAGGAACCTGGAGTCTGGCCTCTTTGAGCTGGGCCAAGAAACCAGAAGGAAATGAGCCCACCACAGCTGCTCCTGTTTCACTCTTGCTCTCCAGTCGCCAGGCCTGCTTATACAAGCCATTTACGGCTCCTGCAGTTGCTCTGACAACAGGTTTGGGGCTTCTTTGGTTTCAGCCATCAGTTCAGCCCCGTGCACCCTGTAATGTGTGGCAGGGATCAGGAGGTGTGCTGCCGGCCACCCCCATCACAAGGAGAGCAGATGTTCTTCCAGGGAAGGGGAATACTAATGGGTCTCTCTCTCTCTCTCTGCCTCTTTGCCCTCCAAACAGAACAGAGTGTTAACTCTAGCTCTCTGTGGATATCGTCAAACATGAGCTCAAAAGGTGGAAATATACCACTCGGCAGCATAGCATGGTGTCCCTCACGCTCTTGCTTATTCCATGATACAGATTTATGGAACTGGAAGTGAGAACCAGCCAGCTGACTTGCCTCACAGTAAAGCAAAGATGTTAAGATGTTCATCTTAACCCAGTACCCCCCTCATCGTTGGAGACATTTATCATGATCAGATGTCATCACAACACGCTCCAACTGAGCCCCTCATCTCATGGGTTCCCTGCCGAATAGACAGAAACGTGTCCCTCCTACCAAGTCTCAACAATAGTAAAGACCTCTTCCTGCCTCTCAAACCCAGGCACCACTCACCTTCTCCACCGCCACTACCCTTGCTCAAATCCCAACACAAGGTGTCTGAGTCACCATGGCTCTTTCCTACCCATCTTCCTCAAGCCTGGGAAAACTCTGCATCTCACAGTCCTATACTGGAGGCCCCTGAGGGGACCCCACTGCACCATGCACTTATGTGACACTCTTCCCTGAGTGTGCACAGACCATGGAACTTGGTTTAAGCCAGTGACTATGGCAAAAGTGATGGGGCAGCGTCAGTCCTTGGTCACACTGCCTTACATAAGAATCAGTGTTAGCAGACAGGCCTGAGCTCCTTCTGCTGACCTTGAAGAAACAAACTGCTATGCTGTAAGCCGCCTGTGGTGAGGGCCACCTGGAACAGAACAGTGGAAAGGAGGGAGGCTTCCAGACAATCGTCAATAAGAAGCCAGGACTCTCAATCCTGCAACTGCAGGCAAGCGAATTCTGCCAAAAATCTCTCTGAACCGGAAGCAGATTCTTCCCCAATCGTGTGTTCAGATGAGAACACAGACCAGGGGCCGTGGACTGCAGCCTGAGCAGGGGCCGGTCACGCTGCGCTGGGTCAGGGGGGCAACAAATGTGAGATGATAGTGTGCATTGTTCAAGCCTGGAAGTTTGTGGTAAATTCCTACTCAGCAATAGTAACTAATAAAAGCACTAATTAGTATTCAAAGTAAAAAATGGGGGGGGGGTCCTGATCCTTTGCTGCAAGCCCTTATTCCCTTAACCCCTCCATGCCCAAACTCCTTTCTACATCACTCAGAGCTCTGCCTCCAACACACGTCCCTTAAACCCTAGCACTTCCCAGGGTGGCTTCCCTACAAGCTTTTCACATTCTCCTTGATCAATGTCATTTGCTCCCTCTACCTCTGTGCTGATGGCTCCCGAATTCTGACCTTTCTTCCTGAATCCCCTCCTGGACAGTTCCAGCCAGATGACTCACAGAGTCATCCAATTCGAGCTGTCCACAAGTAGAGCCTTCATCTTTTCTGCTACCCTTGTTCTTACTCCTCTTTCCCCTTCGTCTTTTAGGGCCAGAACCCAAAGTCACACTAGATCCTTCCTCACCACCACACTCAGGTGCACCCAGTCCCAAGGCCTGCTTGTTTTCCTCCGGCTTCCCTGCTGTCTGCTCCAGGCCCGGTGCCCTGGCCTGGGTCAGGTCCTCATCCGCTGTCCTGCTGTGTATCGCGGTGGCCTCATAATCAGTCACTATAGTCAAGCTTTGCCACCTTCGAGTCCAACCTCTGCACAACTGCAAAAAGAGTGCGGGAAATGTGGCCCTACCACTCTACCACTGTACCAGCTTGTAAAAGATGATGGGATACCCAAGAGGCTGAGACAGGAGGCTTGCAGGTTTGAGACCAGCCTCAGCCACTTAGCAAGAACCTCAGCAACTTAGTGAGAATAAGAAAGAGCCTCTTATATTTATGTAAGTATAAAATATAAAATAAAATGGATAATAAAATGAAGATTAAAAAAAAAAAAAAGCTGAGAGCCGGGCGTGGTGGCGCACACTTGTAATCCCAGCATTTGGGAGGCTGAGACTGGAGGATCTGGGTTCGCGGCCAGCCTCAGCTACCTAGTGAGGCACTCCGCAACTTACTGAGACTCGGTTTCAAAATAAAGAATAAAAAATAGGGCTTGGGGGTATAGCTCGGAGGTAGAATGCCCCTGAGTTCAATCCCCAGTACCAAAAAAAAAAATTAAAAAAAAAAAAAAGCTGAGTCGTAGCTCAAAGGTAGAATTCCCCTGGGTTCAATCTTCAGTACAAAATGAACAACAAAAAAAGATGGTATATAAGGCCCTCCACAACCTGGTCTTTGCCTACCTGTCTAATCTTAGCTTCTATCGTTTTGCTAGGCCGATATTTAAGTATTATTGAAGTATAATTGATAAATAATGAACTCTACTAATTTAAAATGTACTGTTTGGTAAGTTTGGGCATATGTGTACATCCTTGAAACTATCACCACTATCATGTGAGTGAAAATATCTATCACTCTCCAAAGTGGCCTCAGGCCCTTTACACTCCATCCCTCTGCCCCCCCCCCATCCAAACCCATCTTCTCAAGCAACAGCCCCCTGCTGCCTGCCATGAGGGACTTTAGTAGGCATTTTGCAGAGTTTCTAAATGAAGATTTTATCTAATATTTGTTATTTTTCTCTGAATTCTCTCACTCAGCAAAATTGTTTTGATATGCACCCATGTTGTTGCATATTTCAACAGTTAATTCCTCCTCTATATTCTCTATAGACATTATTTATGAAATGTAAAATTCTGGAAATATTTTTTCAACCCGTCTTATTTTTTTATTCTCTCAAAAGTTGGATTTGAAAAAGCAGATGTCTTTAATTTTGATAAAGCCTAATTTATCCGTTTTTTTTTTCTTTTATAGATCATGTTTTGGGTATTTTTTAAAAAAAAATTCATGTATAACTCAAGGTCACTTCTATATTTTGGAGAAGTTTTATAGTATTAGGTATTACATTTAGGTTTATGATCCATTTTGAGTTAATTTTGTGTGTTTAGAATATAAATCAAAGTCCCCAGTTGTTTTTAGTTTATGCACATCCAATTTTTCCAGCACCCCTCATTAAAAGACCGTTCTTTCTCCATTAAATCTTCTTTCTACTTTGTTAAAAGTCAGTCGTCTATATGTGAGTTTATTTCTTTTTTTTTTTTTTTTTTTTTGCAGTACTGGAGATTGAACCCAGGGGCATTCTACCTCCGAGCTATACCCCCAGCCCTATTTTTTGTTCTTTATTTTAAAACCGAGTCTCACTAAGTTGTGGAGTGCCTCACTAGGTAGCTGAGGCTGGCTGAGAACCCAGATCCTCTGGTCTCAGCCTCCCAAATGCTGGGATTACAAGCGTGCGCCACCACGCCCGGCTTATATGTGAGTTTATTTCTATACTCTAATCTGTTCCATTTTCTATCCTAACTCCAGTATCAGAGTTGATTACTGTGACTTTATTAGACATCTACATTTGCTCTTTTTTTTTCTATTTTTCTGTGTGTGTGTGTGTGTGTGTGTGTGCGTGTGTGTGTGTGTGTGTGTGTGTGTGTGTGTTATGACTTGATGACTCGATCCTTGTGAATTTCGGAATCAGCTTGCCATTTTTCACTGGAATTCTCATTTGCAGGTATTTTGTTTGGGATTACATTGAATATATTGATTATAATGTATATAATTTTAACAATCCTGAGCCTTCCTACCAATGAAAGGGGAATATCTCCTCTTCAATCTTCTTCATTTCTCTCAGCAGTGATTTGTAATTTGCAATGCTACAGCCATCGTAGTCTCCAGGACTCTTCGCTCTGTCTGCTTTGTTTGGGGAGGGGAGTCTGCCAGGGTCCCCTTGCCTCCCTCACCACGGCCTGGACACTGTCTCAGAGCTGTAATCTGGGGAATCTTAGAACTCCCTCGTCTGTTTCCATCACTCAGGGACCGACCGCTACACATTCACTGATGTCCAGTTTCTTCAAAGCTATGTTTTATACCTTTTGGCTGAGCCTTTTGGTTGTTTCAGACAGGAAGAGAGAAAATATCTCCTGTTGCCCCATCTTAGCGGTAGGGATCATCTCTACTCAGCCGGTTTTATTTCTCCCCAGAATGCCATTCTGTTTCCTGCTTGGGGGTTTTGCCGATTCAGTTTCCTCTGACTCTCGCTTACCTCTCGAAACCCAGCTTACAGGTTGACTTCTTTAAGAGCGTCTTCCCCGCTCCCCACAATGATTGACACTGCCTCCTCTTTGGGCCCAAACTACTCTGACTATGGCTTGATTCCCCTTTTTTACCACTTTATATTCAGATTTTCTGTTTTTATAAACATCTCACCACATGTGTAGAGGCCCTCCAAGAGGAAGGCCAAGTTTACTCTCTTTCTATCCTTAGTGCCAAAGGAGACCTTGGCACATACTTGGTTCTCCATATTTGCTGTTCCCCATCTCTGGGACACAAGTTAGAAGCAATGGGTAAGAAATGTCCATCTTCCCTCATAGACTGTAACCTCCAGGTTGGTGTCTTCTAAAACCAACAGTCAGTTCCACACTTTCAACTCTCTTCTGCTCGGTGGGGTAAGCTGCTTCTAGATGCCACATCACCAGAGCAAAGAGTGCTTTATAAATGGAAAGTAGACAGCAAATTATTTTTCAGATGCTGCCGGTCACGCGTGAGAGTTTCCACTTCTCAGCCTCAGCAATGCTAAGTAGGTTACTTATGTTTGTTTGTTTGTGTCTTGTTAATGTGAGAAAACAGTCTTTTATCTCTCAAATTATATCTCACTACTAGTAAGTGGGGACTGAGGAATTTTTAATAAATGGTTTCTAAGGTGTCTATCTTTATTTATTTATTTATTTATTTATTTATTTATTTATTTATTTTTGCGGTATTGGGGATGGAACCTGGGGGCATTCTACCTCCGAGCTACAGCCCTAGCCCTATTTTTTATTCTTTATTTTGAAACAGGGTCTCACTAAGTTGCGGAGTGCCTCACTAGGTAGCTGAGGCTGGCCGCGAACCCGGATCCTCTGGTCTCAACCTCCCAAATGCTGGGATTACAAGTGCGCGCCACCACGCCCAGCTAGGTGTCTATCTTTAAAGTGGGTTATAATTACTATTTATGGCTGTCCTGCTGGTTTCCTCTCTCCACTACACCCCAAATGCATTCTTCATCCTACTCTGGACCATGAAGGCTGAGCCTCTCGGGCTCAGATTCAGGAGAAAAGTCCCTGCATCCACAAGGCAAGCCCTCTCCAAGCTCCAACAAACCATTCCTTCTCTTCACGCCTCCAGATGCAGGGACGACAATGGCTTCTTGCTTTCACCTCTACCTTTGTTATTTATTCTCTCAGTTCGGGCCACAACTCTGTCAGTAGCCCCTTCACCAAATACTTCTTCATTGAAATCCTTTGAAAAAGTCACTGTTTCCTGCTGGGACCTAATTGATACAATAACCTTTGCCTGCTTGTATATTATACTTTCACTTTATATCTTATTAGTTTGTAGGAGCTCTTTATATATAATGTTTCCTGGATTCATTACTCTTTGCTAATATATATGGTGCAAATGTTTTCTTCCAATTTGTAGTTTTTCTTTTATGCTAGTCTTTGTAGTTTCCCTAGATTTAGCTCAGCGTTTGCAATACTAAACCTGACCTTGAAAAAACAAGCACCGTGACTTACTCTCATATTTGATTAGAAAAATTATTTCTGTATCCTTCTTCAGTCTTCTCCTGGGGTCAGTTTAATTCTCTCCCGGAGTTACAATGATCTTGATTACATCAGGCTGTTTTAGTACCCAAGACTCCCAGCCTTCTATTTAGAGATTCCTTTGGAAGAATTCACAGGTTGCTCCAGGCCTCTGGCTGCTGACATAGGTGAGACATGCCTAAGCTCTCTGACAATGTAAGCTATAGCACGGCAGGATCTTGTCCTTGTGTTACACCTGCATCCTTAGCTCCTAGCAACAGTGCCTAGCACAGAGTCAGCACGTAGTAAACGTGTGCTGAATGGATGAGTGGCAAAGCAGAAGGAATAGCGTTTCCTCTCTACTTTCTGGACCTTCATATGATTTATCCAAGACACATCAACCTAGCTGATGCTGGGCCAATTACTGTCTCTTAGTGAAGTGTCATCATGTCTTCTATCCCATAAAATACCCATAAGTAGCATCTTTACTCCCTTGTTCTCTATGGCCTTCTAGAAATTCAGTTCAAGGTGGGAGCCCAGAGGTGGTCAGGCAGATTTCACATGCAGATCATTTATTTGCCCCCTAAAAAAAAAAAAAAAAAAAAAAAAACCTAAGCCTGGTGTGGTGGCACATGCCTGTAATCCCAGGACTTGGGAGGCTGAGACAGGATAGCAGGTTGGAGGCTAGCCTTAGCAACTTGACAAGACCCTCAGCAACTTAGTGAAACCCTGTTTCAAAATAAAATAGGGCTAGTGGTGTAACTCAGAGGTAGAATGGCCCTGGGTTCAATCTTCAGTACCAAAAAATTAAAAGAAATCGTATACAGCGGGTGTGATGGTGCATGCCTGTAGCCTATAATCCCAGTACTTGGGAGGCTGAGACAGGAGAATAAAAGGTTTGAGGCCAGCCTCAGAAACTTAGTAAAATTCTATTTCCAAATAAAAAATAAAATAAGGCTGGGGGTCTAGATGAGAGGTAGAATGCCCCTGGGTTCAGTCCCCAGTACCAAAAAGAAAAAAAATCCTCCTAATAGAAGAAAAATTTTATGCCTCCTTTTCCTCTTCTTCTCTTCCTCCTCCTCCTTCTTCCTGTGGTAATGAGGAATGAGGGGAGTTACACCCCCTGCCATATTTTATTTTTTATTTTGAAATAGGGTCTTGCTAACTTACTGCATTCTGCTGGCCTCGGCCCTGCAATCCTCCTGTCTCTGCCTCCCAAGTCCTGGGATTAGAGGCATGCACCACCACGCCCAGTTCCTTTTCTCTTCATCCTAAATCAATAAAGGTAGTTGCTCTTTGGAGGGGTATACGTAGGGATCTGCACAGCTAATCTTAGATAGGAAGAAGGAATTCCATCATTTGGGAAAGGGTTATGATTTGCTTGATTTGTAGTGTGGAAAAGCACAAGGAAGCAAGAGAGAAAGGGAATGGGGCACTGCAACAAGACAGGAGTTTGGCTACCTGGACCACACCCCTGGGTCCCGATAAAGATAAGCCATGGTGCAAAGATGGAGAAGCAGCACACTGGGAAGGCAGACACTCTGTCAAGCACCCAGATAATTGGAATCTGGGCCTTGTCTAACATGAGAGCAGAGCCATTCATTCTACAGACACTGTTCTAATTACTAGCAGACCTCAGTGAGCATTAAATTTATATTTTAGCCATCATCCTGTGCACTGAAACCTTTCCTATTCATCTCTACAAATGACCTATATGGGAGCATAACCCTATAAGTAAAAGTCCTCTGATACCCATTCATTGCCCTGGGTATTTGTCCGCCCTAAAGAGGCCACCTCTGGAAGCCTGGCCACCTGGGAAGGGATGCTGCCCAGGAGGGAGGGGTCTGCTAGAACACTCCAAGCTGGGAAAGAAGCAATATGGACACCGCTGTCTCAGCCTCTCAAGTATTGGGATTACAGGCATTCGCTACCATACCTGGCTCCTTTTATTTTGAAATAGCGTCTCGCTACAGAAGGAAGGCCAAGTTCCTTCCTTCTTATTCCACAACTCCAAATAAAATACAGTTTATTTCCGCTGAGTCTTCTATGGCTTTCTCTCCTCCAGAGCACAGGCTGAATGTCAAACATTTACTAAGCTCTCCTTAGCTCTCTCCTCGTGTTTCCCACATTAACCACATTTAATCTAAATTCCAAAGCATTCTGCCAGTGTGGTTAGGGCAGGTTAATGATTGACTTCTCACAGAAGTGCAGACAGAGTGACCCTTCGCAGAAGCCACTCCAACCAAGTCCTCCCTGAGTGACTAGCTCTTCTGTGGATCCCCGGACAGCTCACCTCGTAACTGGCGTGTTTGCAAAGGGCCCGAGACCCAAGCTGGTGTCCGAGGCCCACTAATCTCTCTGTGCCTTCCTGTGCCCTAACACCTTCTATAAAAGATTCTTCTAAAACCTTTCTTAGAATATTTCCTTTTTTGACATCCTTGAACACTAACATCCTTCCTGAGAAGGCCAACTGCCATCTTGACAGGAGAACATGGATATTGGAGATACCACACCAGGAGTTCTCTGCCCAAAAGCAATGCAGGAGGGGGTTTCAGCGTGAAGGCCTTTTGTGCTTTGGGGGAATTTCCTTCTGTTCAACAGGTTTTTGTTTTAAACATAACTAGGCAGTTTGCCAGTCTCGGTCTTGGCGGGCAGAGCTAAGCTGGGGAAACAGGAGGGAGGGAGCTTTCTGTGGATGGAGGGAGGCCGCGCCATTTGCACTCACCACTCCCCTGTCACCATTGTGAGGATCACCTCCCCTTCAAATGATTCCCAGGAGCATGGGTGATCTATCTCAACTTGGCCATCAGAAGAATTAAAGAGGAGATCTGCTTTGGGGAAAAATCAATGAGAAAAAAGGCTTGTTTCACCCAAAATCATCACAAAAATTATAGCTTCCAGCCCCAGCCTTTTGTGAAAGGAGGAGGGCAGCTGGGGTGGTAGCTCAAGAGGCAGCTGATAGGAAAGAGGAGAGGGTTTCACCAGTTGTCGCTCAAGAGAACTGAGGTTTTTATATGTAACCTGAGTTCCTGCTGGGCCCCACATACACTGGAATGTGGCAGCAAATGTGGTGTCATTAACCCAAATGTCACCAGCACTTCCTCTGATCTACATGCTCAGCAGAACTTTAGCTTTCTACAAGGCCTCCTAAATGCAGCAAAATTTCCAAGACTCCCCAGGAAGGTTTGTAGATAGTCACACACCAGCTTCCAATGGACACTGCCAGGTCCCACTGACATTCCTGCTGAGTGATCAGTACGGCTGACTGATCAATGGATGCGGACTACTTCCTGTACAATATAACTAACACCTACATGTCCACCTCATTCTAGATTCAATTTTAGTCCATGTCACCTACGTTCAATATTCAAAAGATATATCCATAGAGAGAAACGTGGCCTATTTTTTTTTTATGATAAGACTCCTAGATGGAATTAGTGATATATGAAACTATCACTCCACTGTTCAAAAAAAAGTATAATTCAGAATAGTGGACTCGAAAGCCAGGCACACGCCTATAGTAGTACTTGGGAGGCTGAGACAGGAGGATGGCAGGTTCAAGGACAGCCTCAGCAAGTAATGAGACCCCCATCAACTTAGTGAGACTCTGTTTCAAAATAAAAGTAAAATGGGTCTGGGGGTGTAGCTCAGAGATAGAATGACCCCGGGTTCATTCCCCAGTACCACAAAAAAAGAAAGAAAGAAAAAGAATAGTGGAATTCAATCTGATGTCCTGAAGGAAGTCATTTTTTAATTATAATTAAAAAATATACAAGGCAATTACTTGGACTCTCCTCCAAATTTAGATCTCTGTTTGCTTGCTTTTGGGCTCTTAGAAAAGAGCTAAACAGCTCTTTATATATTAAGAGAATTTATTTCACCATCAAGGAGAATTTATTTCACCATTTTATATGTAACTATATTTAAATCTAGAGAATCTGTGATTCTCAAATGTCATAGCTCTGAGAATGACAAACACTCCCTTAGCCCCATGCCATAACAATGCAATTCTTTAGCTTGAAGGGAGTCAACCCAGAGGGCCACAAAATGAGCTACTTGGTTCCTTAACCCTTCTCTGCCCCAACCAATCCCAAGAAAACATTTTTCAGTTGGTCAGGCTGGAGGTCTGAAAAGTGCAGTAAAAAGGGACTTCATACCATGTGCAAAGATATAAAAGGTTCTAGGGGAACCTCTCTCCAGATACCTGGCTCCCATCTACGCTCTATGCTGAAGCTCAGCTCTCATTACCTCAATCTGGTTCTCCTCTTCTACATCTATTTCTTCTACTTTTCAAAGAGAAATGTATGCCTTTAGTTCCTCCTGATTCTTCTTATGCTGCATTCTTCTAAGGTGTTAAAAAAAACAACTCTGGAGTGCCAAATGAAGAAGCAGTTGAAAATTGTTGTTGTCCGAAAACTCTGATTCACTTAAGATTTTGTGAAACGACAATACAGCTGCCTGTGTTTCTCCTCTTTAATATATATCTCTTTCCAGAAAGTCTGGCATCAGACATGGGACCTTAGGGCAATATCAGGATGATCAGAATTTAGATATACAGAAGAATAAAATAGCAGAAGTGATCATTTTAGTTTAATGATTTTACCTCTTTAATTCTCTATAATCAAAGAATACATTACTCCCAAGCACAGTTACATCATAAGACTATATATAAAAAACAGTATGACATCTTCTATTTCTAATCATCTAGATTTGAAAAAATAAAACTAGTTAATTTTTTGTTGATGAAAACTAAAAGGAACTGACAAAAAGTGTAAATAACTATTTTAATGTAATTATCAAAGTTGACTTCGTAAAACCTGTTATTACAAATTAGCAAATTACAAAATATGGCAAGTGTTATAGTATTACAGAAAGACTTAGAATATATATTATTTTGCTATCAATAGCTACATTGATGCTAATCCAAGAGCATCATTCATTAACTCAATGATTCTTTGATTCATTCATTCATCCAACAAATATGCATAATTACTAAATTTGAGACATTGTTGAGGGTGGTTAGGAAGCATTAGTAACAAAACAAAGACTTCTGCTTTCGTGGAGTTCATAGTCTAGCAGAGAAAAATATATAGGAAGTATTATTTATCCATAATTAATAACAAATTACCCCCAAATTTAGCATCTTAGAGGAAAGCATGTGTTTATCTCACTGTATCTGTGGGACAGGAATCTAGGCATGACTTGATGGGCTGCTCTGTCTTCCAGTCTTTCACAAGGTTGAAATCAAGTGTTATCCCTGGGTCTGTAGTCTCAGGTAAAGGCTATACCGGGTACAGATCCACTTCTAAGTTCACTCAGTAGTTGTAAGCCGCATGTAGTTCTTTGCAAGTTGTTTGAGAACCTCAGTTCAGATTTCATGATGATTTGGATTTGGGATGTAGATGAAGACAGAAGCCAAGGATGACTCTGACCTGAACAACCAAAGCATGAACAGAAACTGAGAAGTGGTTTTAGAATTGAAGATTACAAGTTCGGTTCTAGAGATGCAGAGTTTGAGCTCTCTGTTAGAAATGTGCAGGGAGATATTCAACCTACAGAGGAAAATGTATTTCCAGAATTTGGAAAACAGCATTATGGCAATGCAACTGATTCTGTATTCATACACCATGGTGCTTCACTGAAACATCATTCAGCAGATTGTGGCCTGAAAAAAATGCAATCAACAAATACAGATTAATGAATTTGGGGATATTTCCAGTCACCACCCAATTAATAATCCATGATCACCACATAGCAAAAGAATCAGAATTACTGTTAAAAATTATACTATGCAAAGGAATTTCTAGGTGTAAAATAGGGGAGTAATTTTCGAATGTTTCTACTTTTATTTGTGTTGATTTGGCTTTCTTTGGAAAGGGTGTATGAGAACATCTATCTATGGGGCTGGTGTTCAATGCTCAGGCACAAGGGTGAAAAGGGGTCTTTACTGCTCAGACTTATGCTTTAAGTCTTCGTGAAATCCTGTCTTATTCATAAACAAGTTTGATTTGATAAAAAATCGAGTCAGAATTTGAACAGAACATTGAATGTTGCCTTTAAGATAGCAAATGTTATGAAGTTAGGGAAACTTAATTCCATATGTTTAAGGAGATATATGAGGGAATTCATATCATTTGTTGTTCCATTCATGAATTTCCCCAAAGGGCATATTCAATCTACATTTATTTGAATTTTTAAAATGGCATTCAACAAGTTTATTTTGGCTGATTGGTTTGGCCAATAAGGACTGACTTTGCCAATCAGATGTGATGGCAGACATTCCCTAAAATGGAATGAACTAAATCTGTGCCTCCAAGTTTTTGATGAATATATGTTTAAAGTACAAGATAAGATTTTTGAAGTGTTTTCCAAAAGTACCATATAGACAAAATACACATTGAAGGTAACAAAATTTATATATTTTTTTCAACAATTTGAATTTATTACAGTAAACAGGATTCCTCCATCTGAAAGACTAACTGGTACCATTAACCATCATTCAGTGAGTCTTTGTGATGTGTTTTTGGCATTTTTCTGGGAAATTATAAACATAAATATCAGGCATATTAAGAATCTTGAATTTTTACTCTACTTACTACCAAATAAGCTGGTCTGTGACTGTTCCATGTATGCTGGCATAAGACATGAATCTCCTGGGTCAAAGACTGCAGCCTTTATTTTTGAAAGCACAGTAAGAAGAGCAAACAGGATGTCGTTTTGTGTCAGTTTCTCATGTCCCCCATTTCCCACCAGGAGCAGCACAGGTAGAATTAGATGGATGCTATCTATGCACACTGTGAGCCTATATCACCCAGAATGTGAGAGATTCACCACTTTTACAGCAAGAAAAACTATCCTTCTGTCTTAGTCAGCGTTCTCACTGCTATAATGCAAAGAATTGACCATACAACTTAGAGAAAGAAAGATTTATTTGGGGGTTCAGTCAATGTGAGCCAGGGATAACACTCTGTTTCCAAACTTTATACCTTCTGTTCTTTGTGTAGGAGAGGTGGAATCTTGTCTCCAGTTCCTCACTGCTCTGAGAAATGACCCTGGGAAGAAGAGGGGAGAGCCTCACATTCTTGGCATACTCTGCAAGCAGGAGCAGAGACATTCAGGGCCCATGATGGATCTGCTCTCCCAACAAAATGCTCTCATTGATCAGGCAACAAGTTCATCTGCCAGGGTTGCTATTTCCATCTCTTAACAAAAGTGGAGGAGAATCCTGTCAAGTTGTCAGTGATGGGTCCCAATAAAAAACCTCTCAGATATAGTTAAAATATTCTGTAACACTGCCACAATTAAGTTACTTCCATTCACACCTTTTTATGTGAAAAGGTACTCTCAGTGCTCACATCTATAAGTGGAAACAAAGAACAGAGTTGATCTTTATGCTACCCATTAGTAATAGCCATTCTTATGTGTATGAACTCACGGAAAAATAAAAAGCCTTATTAATTCCATAAGAGGTATATTCCTAAAATGCTAATTTTATCTCTAATAATAATTATTGGCAATATATTTATGCTGTTTTGGTTATAATTATGTACTAATAAAAATTACAATGATAATTCAGTCCAAGTAAAATTTTAATACCTAGCCCTAGAGTCACAGGAAATTAAAGGCTTTTTTATTTTTAAATATAAAGTCTTATTCTGAAGCTTAATTTAAATAATTGTACGTACATTTGTCATAGAGAAGTCTGATCAGTTGATAAATAAAATATATGCAAGCCGGGAATGGTGGCGCACGCTTGTAATCCCAGCATTCAGGAGGCTGAGACCGGAGGATCCGGGTTCGCTGCCAGCCTCAGCTACCTAGTGAGGCACTCCGCAACTTAGTGAGACCCGGTTTCAAAATAAAGAATAAAAAATAGGGCTGGGGGTATAGCTCGGAGGTAGAACACCCCTGAGTTCAATCCCCAGTACCACAAAAAAATAAAAATAAAATAAAATATTTGCAAATATAATGTATGACATCAGGACAAAATTTCTTGTGGGAAATAAAATGAGATAACATAGGCATCGAAAGAAAAACAAATGTTGTCAATTTCCTACTACTTAAAGGAGAATGCTTTCATCTTTCTTTTTTATAATTTTAAGATTTTTATTGGTACATTATGGTATACATAATAGTGAGATTCATTTTTACATATTTGATCGCCTACATTACATAATATGGTCAATTTCATTTTGTTTTTCTTTAAAAAAAATATGGTAAGTGTTGAATTGCTATGGATTGAACTTTATTGAGTAGACTTCAAAAAATGATATAATGTTTGAACTATGAATGTTAATATTTACCAGACACCAGAAAATAAGTCCTTTGAAATACCATAATTTAAAAATCCAGATATAAGCTATAAAATGTACTAGGGGATATGTCATTTGAAAAATTAATTTAAGTAGTACATAAATAAGACATAGCCTATATTTTTAAAAATAACCAGAATAGAAGCCAGGCACAGTGGTATATGCCTGTAATCCAAGAATTTGGGCCCAGCATGGTGGCACACGCCTATAATCCCAGAACTTGGGAGGCTGAAACAGAAGGACTGAAGACTTGAGGCCAGACTCAGCAACTTAGTGAGGCCCCCAACAACTTAGCAAGACCCTGTTTCAAAATAAAAAATAAAATAACGCTGGAGATGCAGCTCAGAGATAGAATGTCCTTGCAACAGAAAAAAATCCCAAGTTTGAGGCCAGCATGTAATAACTTAGTGAAACCCTGTTTCAAAATTTAAAAAAATTAATTAGGACTAGGGGTATATCTCAGTGGTAGAACACCCCTGGGTGCAATGCCTAGTACCACAAAAAAAGTAAATAACCAAAATGCAGAAAGCTATTTTTCATGTAGGATATGAAAAATAAAGAAAATAAGCCCTGTAGCATCTATATGGAGCATACGGCAGTTTTGTAAGGATTAAGTAAGAAAAAAAAAAATATATATATATATATATATATGGGGGAAAGCATAGAGTTGTTTCAAACCTGATAAAACCTAGTTGTCCTTATATTTCATAAAAATCCCTTTCCTGCATTGAAATCACAGGTCCTCTTACTCTATATAAAAAGAGGGCAAATCACATGACTGGTAATCAATGTTCACTTGATATCTCTTCCCAAGCTAAAGAGTTTTAAATCACCTTTACAGCCTCTTTTAAATTCTTAACAAGCCTCAAACATGAAGAAGTGGAGGGGAGCAGAGAAGAAAGAACAGAGAAGACAAAGGAGAAAAGAAAGGAAAGAGGAAAGAAAAAGCGTTTTATCTTCCAAAATCAAGCGACTGGGATGACTTTTGTGTTGATTTAAGCCCACATTTGACCAAATGAATTTTCTATTGTTTACACCTGTTCCCCCTAATAGCGCCAACCATTTTGCCTTTGGCCTGCTTGGTTCAATCCTATACGGAATCTGCTCTTGGAAAATACCACTTCTGAGCTTCTGCACCACAGAGCTGGCCACAGCTACAGCTGGGAAAACCTCCTAGGGAACAGCTGGTGTCCAGGCCTCACATCTCTGCCATCACGGAGGGTGAATGTTAGTTTTCTGCAATAATGGGATTTGGAGATACATTTCAATAACAGAACACTTTGTATTTGTGTAGTTTTATACAGCTGACAGATAACTTTCACAGACATCTCTTGTGATCTCTCACTTGGTCATGAGAACAAACCTGGCAAGCTCCAAGACATTATGACTCAAGTTTGCTGGGCCCTGACCCTAGTTCTGATGCCTATTTTGAGTGACATTGAAACACACACGCGCGCGCACACACACACACACACACACACATTTGAACTCTCAAGACGCCGTTTTCTTACTACAAAAGAAGCCTGAACTAGATTTCCTTCAATTTTCAATGATGGTCAAATAACTCAACCAATAGTCCCCAGGGTCAACTCCACCTACTGCTAAATTCACCTTTATGAAAACCAAACTGGTTTCTTCCCCCATGACACAGTATGTACTGCTTGCCAGTCAAAAAGACAACTAAAACAAATCAAACCAAAAAAAAAAAAAAAAAATGAAATAAGCTACTTCCTTTAATTCTCCAAACAAACCTAATAGGAGAAGGAACTCAGTTATGATCACATGCAGGCTAAGGGAAGAATCCGTGATTTCTGACAATCACATAGTAGGTATAAGCCTTCCCTTCTAGGTCTGAGGAAACTAAACCGTCTTGGAAAAGACATAGGTTTATTGCTCACTCTATCCTTATGCATGTCTAGCTCCACAATCACTGACAACTGTCAACCATTTGGTTGGAAACAGGCTCATCAACTAGGACACATGATACTTCACTCAATCTCTGATCTATGCGAGCCTGTTCCACAGAGCCAGGTGCGCCTCTCTGTAAACTTGGAAATTTGAAGCGCATTTTCAAATTGCTAATTCCTTAGGGTAGAGATGATGTCTAGCTTGAAGCCTTCACCTCCAAGTCCTGGCCCTGTGCACGCCTTTGCCCATCCTTGTTGCTGTGTTTCTCCGGTATCGGGGTGGGTCTCTCCTTGACAACTGGGGACCGCATTTAGCCAAGCAGCTGCCCATTGGTGTCTAACGCCTGCAATGTGTCGTACTGGCAGCATCTCAAAGGACTTATTATTATCGTCATGCCATCATTTCATTATTATTATTATCATCCTTGTGAAACTCATAGCTGAGCCCACTACAAAGCATTAAAGCAATTTTTAACATGGAATTCTGTATTCTGCACTCTTCCATAGCTTTGGGGTCTATCCCACCTCCCCCTAGTTCCTACATACTGCTGACGGGCTGTGAGAGGTGAATAAGTCCCTCTGAGAACTCTCTACCATTCAGTGGTGGCCTTGGGAAGGAGGAGGCTCTTCAAAGCGTTCTTTACTGAACAGAAGACAATCATAATGTGATCAAAGTGCACCGATCTGGGAATCAGGAGGCCCTGGTTCTACAGCCAAGGGCAAGTCCCGTGCTAACCTGAGTCTTGGTTTCCTCATATACTAAGTGAGATAGCTGAGTGAAATAGTCTTGAAGAATAGTGGGCCAGTCTTCTTCAAACTGGCTCTAATTCTACCCTTTTTCTGGCTTCTACAGATTTCCACAGGGAAGAGCACCTGTTAAGAAAATCTCAGGAGGAAGACAGGCACGGTGGCATGCGCTTGTAATCCCAGTACTTGGGAGGCTGACACAGGAGAATTGCAGGTTTGAGGACAGCCTCAGCAATAGTGAGGCTCTCATCAACTCAGCGAGACCCTGCTTCAAAAATAAGAAATAAAATAAGGATGGAAGTATACCTCGAAGGTAGAATGCCCCTTGATTTCAATCACCAGTACCACAAAAATAAATAAGTAAATAAAATAAAATCTCAGAAGGAGACCCTCCTTGCTCCTCATTTTCATGTCTTGCATCATTTAAAAGCAACCCAGTTTAGACCAGGCAAAGTGGCACAAGCTGTGATCCCAGTACTTGGAAGGCCAGTACACAGTAACTTAGCAAAACCCTGTTTCAAAATAAAAAATAAAAAGAACTGAGGGTGTAGGTCTGAGGTAGAGCCCTGGGTTCAATCCCCAGAAACACACACACACACACACACACACACACACACACACACACACACACACACGGTTTATATAAGACTTTAGGAAAAACAAAAATGGCTCTTTATCAGGAAAGTGAGGATTCCTAACCTAAAGCATGCTGAGGTTAAAAACAGAACTGATAGGAATCCTCAGACTTGGTTTGATCCCATCTTTTTCAGTATCTAGCCATGTGGTTCTCAGCAAGGCCTCTCATTGCTGTATCTTCTGATTCCTCCTCTTTCATGTTTGAATACCAGTAACTCTTTGACTTGCCTACCCCAAATAGTCTTTGGGGCTCATCTTTAGCTTGAAAATGTAAAGTATAATCCTATATACCAACAAATCTTTGAATTAAGATCAGTTCTGTCTTTGACCCCAAGAAAAGCTCAGAACCAAAAGTTTGATGCAACATTTAAAAGATGTTATCCTCCTATCAGAAGAGTGGCAGTTTAGCCGGGTGTGATGGCGCACACTTGTAATTCCATTACTTGGGAGGCTGAGACAGGAGGGTCTGGGTTCGAGGCCAGCCTCAGCTACTTAGTGAGACCCTCTGCAACTTAGTGAGACCCTGTTTCAAAATAAAGAATAAAAAATAGGGCTGGGGATATTGCTTGGAGGTAGAATGCCCCTGAGTTCAATCCCCAGTACCAAAAAAAAAAAAAAAAAAAGGTGGCAGTTTGGTTTATGTGCTGTTTTATCAAACTTTTTGATCCAGTTAGATGTGTGTGTGTGTGTGTGTGTGTGTGTGTGTGTGTGTGTGTGTGTATGGTGCTGGGTACTGGGGATTTAATCTAGGAACAGTCTATCTCTGAGCTATACCCCAGCCCTATTTTACTTTTATTTTGAAACAGGGTCTCACTAAGTTGATGAGAGTCTCACTACTTCCTGAGACTGTCCTTGAACCTGCAATCCTCCTGTCTCAGCCTCCCAAGTACTGAGATCACAGGTCTGTGCCACCATGCCTGGCTTGATCCAGTTAGATTTCAACACGCATTTATTGGGAGTCCATTTTGTGCCTTCCATTGTACCAGAAATAAGAAATTAAGTCAGAATAAATATAAACTTGACCTCTAGTGGTTTACAGTGTTTAAATTCTAAACTTATTTTAAAAATTGTAAAACAAAATTTTAAACAGTGCAAAGATGTGTTAAAATGTATACAGACCCATAACAAATGCATAATCCAGCCAAGTTGGGATCTGAGCTTTCAGTAAGGGAAAAAAATGATGTTGATAGAGTTTGGGGCAGACAGATCCTGATGGAGCTGCTGATAGAATAGAAATCGGTGGGACTGGCAGCTTTCTACATTATAACAGCAAATCTTCAGTAACAAAGGCCAGAGGAAAAAAAGAGGAGACAAATAATTTTAATAATTTGGGATAGGAGAGAAATGTCTATTTCAATAGCAACAAATTTTAGACTATGGCTATCCAGATAATTATCAAATATTCCAAAATCATGCTCATCTCATTTAAGTTGTAGAAACTATACAATACTATAGCATTACCTTTTAAGTGAAATTACCTATGTGTGACCTCAGGGAACTCTTAAAAGATTGAGGTCTCCTAGAATAAGCTTATTTTCTCAGTCTTCCTGCTTTGAGCCCAAGGCTTAACTCTCCACAAAGCACTGGATCTCACCACAAGTTTCTGGTATTTCCTGAACACATTCTGCACATCTCTCCCTCTCTGCTTTTGCCCAAGCTGTTCCCCACTCTGAGAAAGCCTTTCTCACCTCTCTCCATGTAAAGAAGCCCTCCCTATCTTTCAGGACCCAGCTGAACCCCAAACTCCTCTATGAAACTTTTACTACCTGGTCCATCACTTACCAATCTTTGCTTCTGAATTTTCTGACTATCAATCTACAGATATATTCGACTGTACATATATATTCTTTCTATACATTTATGCGTATTCTGTCTATATATTCATATATTTACTCACATACACATTTGTGTGTGTGTGTGTGTGTGTGTGTGTGTGTGTATTCCCCAGGTTCAAGTTCTATCTCTAGAAAAGCCTGTAGTTCTCTCAAGAGCAGGAAACACAGACACTTCTATTCCTCTTGCTTAATAAGGTGCACTGAGATTTGACAGCACTCACTAATTATATGTCATTGAGCATCAAGTCCCAAACTACCCATGTCTCCCAACTCTACCACACCCCTCCTCACATTTAAAAACGGCCCAAAGAAGTTACAGACAAGCTGAAAGAACTGTATGTTAAGTGGTATATATGGATAGAACCTCAAAGAAGTCCAGTGTCGAAACACAGGGGCTTATCAGTTTGAAAAAAAATTAATATTCTTATTCTAATTCATGCACTACTGAAGTCTATTCCATAAATAGAAACGTTAATGTGGGTTCGCCTATCTGGAAAAGGATTTAGCAAAGGACATTTCTCTTTGCAATGGGACAGCTGAAGAGGTGTCATTTAACAACATCCAGGGGCCCGCCACTTGGGTGATTGAGGTGGACAGACGGCACGGACATGACCAAGGCCTGTAATAGGCACAAACAGGTGGGAGAGTGTGCTGGGGGTGGGCAGAGGGCCGGAGAGTACAAAAAGGGGGAGGCTCGCCTTTGGAGAGCAGGCGGCAGGAGGCAGGGGGGAGGCTGGCTGGACTGAGGAACAGAGGAGAGGAGATCTGAGCTCAGGTCTCCTCTGGGCAGGACACCAGTCAGAGGTAAAGCTAGAGCAAACCACAGAACGAAAGGAGGAGAGGGCAATGGGTGGTCAGGGCGCCGGGCAAATGGCAAGCTATTCAGTGAGGAGAGGGAAGGCAAATAACAGAAAAAAGGTGGCTTCCCTGTGTGTGATTAGAAGGCCAGAGATAAAGCGAGAAGAGCGAAAGGACAGGGAGCAGGGAAAGGAATTAGCAAGAAGACAAAAAAAAAAAAAGTAGTAAGTGCACAGGCACTGATCTCAATTGATCTCAATGCTTAGGAAATCGCCAGGCTGATAAGCAAGCCGGAAGAGTCACAGCCATACCCGAGAGGGGACCATCAGAAAGACAGAAGCAGGCAATTTAAGTAGCTAGCTACTGGGGCAAAAAAAAAAAAAAAAAAAAAAAAAAAAAAAAAGGAAGAGAGGAAAAAAAAATAGAAGATGGAAAAGGTGAGAAGCAGGAGAGGGAAAACCCAGAGGAGACACTGGCCCAGAAACCTTTTTAACTTTCTGTAAGAATCTTCAAGGCCCCAAACTAGGCCAAGATTCTGACTGACATTTCTGAGCTCACCAGCTGCTGTTTCCTTGAGCGGATTCTGACAGGAAGGCATAGAAATGCAAGCCAAGGCTGCCAGCTTCTGGAAATAAATAAATAACAACCCACGTCCTAAACACCTCAATGGGGGCAGAAGCCTGCGGGGGAAGAAAGCCCACAGAGGAGGAGGGACCTGCCTGCAACTTCTCCCCAGGTATGCACCGAGCTCATCCTGCATGCTGCTTTCTCCTCTAATCGTCCCCTGGCTGTTCCTGCCTTGCCCATCTGTCTTTCTCTCTTTGTGAATTTTTGGGAAGCCCTGCGGGTGATCCGCTTCTGTCATCTAAAGCCAGCACAGCAGAGTCTATAGGAGCAGGTGAAGCTCCAAGTTCTGCATTTCAAACAGGCAGGGAAGGACGGCTGGAATCCAGGTCCACCAAGCAGAGCAGACCAGGAAACAAATGAGAGAGTGGCCCCCCGACCCACAGGGTCGTGCTTGAAAACGACTTGTTGGCTCCTGCAGACGGTGGGCTCGCTTCTGTGTACTGCAGCTTGAAGCAATGGCAGAGGGGAGGAGGGCGGGTCTGCAGGATTTAGGGACAATGAAAGGCAGCTTAGAGGAAGAGATTTCCCAGTAATCACCCAAGGGGCTGGTCTAGTACCTAAAGAGCTACCAGTGTTAGGCGGCTGGATGAGAACCTGCAGCATGTGAGCTTGAGCTTGCAGCTTGGCTTTAGAGTGCCTGGGCAGAATATTTAACATATATATTAAGCTTTTTTTTTCCCCCAAGCAACTCAAAGGAATTTATTTGTAGTATGTAATTAATCTCAAATATTCAGTCGCTGAACTGGATTTTGGATCACCCCACAGATGTCCCCACGAAGACAATGTGAACTGTTACATCCTTTTGAAAAACTAAGAAACTAAGTCCCTGAGCTACATGTATTTCTTTGGAAAAGTAGGACAAGAGCCCAGTGCTTCCAATTTGCTCCCTGGATTTTAAGCAATTCTTAGTCCTCCCTCAATAGGTGCACTTATGGGGGGGGAAAGTAAGAGATTTTGGAGCAAATGAACTTTATGTTGTATTATTAAGTTAAGTTATATTATATTATAACTATAATCTGTCTGCAAACATCATGCAAGGTCATGGGAGTCAGTGGCCCTACACTGGGCTCTCATCTCAGATAAAGCAGCTATTCCATTTTGTATCCATTCTTCACCAAAACCCCACTAAAAATTTATTGGCAAAAAACTGGAGCCAAAGAGTTGGTTCTGAGTAGCATGCAATTCCTCAAATCAAAACACTTGGTAACTTTCCAAGTGGGATTTCCCTCTCTTTGGGGTATTCACTGTGTGTCTGCACCCTCTTTGGTAAAAGTGTCTATAACCACCCTTTCAGAAGGGCCACACCTTCTTGGCTCCTGTCGGCTTTTACTCCTCTACCCCACCTCCTCGTTTTTAGGAGACTCAGAATTTGAGGCCAATTTCATACTCTCAACTTGCACAGCATCAGAAACATTGACCTAGGACAGCGGTCCTCAGTGTGCTCCCCAGCAACATCAGCGTTACCTGGTGTTAGAAATGAAAACCCTCAGCTCCTTCCCCAGACTTCCTGAATCAGAAACTCGGGCAGTGGGTCTTGGCAATGTGTGTTTTAACAAGCTATCAAGCTATCCAAGTGATACTGGTGTACAGTTAGAAATGTATGGTTTTTTTATGCTTTTATTGGTGCATTATAGTCTTACATCATAATATAAATCATGTTGACAGTGACATACATGCACACAGCATTTGATGCCCCCCTCCCCGAAATGTACAATTTGTTAAAGTGCTGTTTCCTGAATCCACAGTATTCAGATCTCCTTACAGGTATGATGCTGATTGCCAACAGGGCTAGGTTTTCTAAAGGAGACCCTGCCACTCACAGCCACCTCTCAGCTCCAGTTCCTTGTTTCTTCCATTTGTAAAATGAGAAGATTTCTACTAGAAGTTACTTGTTAACAGTGATTAGAACAGTACCTGCACACAGCCAGTGCTCTACAAGGGAGCTAGGGATTTTATCTGCTTCACTCTTGCTGTGCAAAAGACCTTTACCAAGTTGTTGAGAAATCAAAAATGAAATAGTCCCTATAACAGCCTTCTAAGATGGAAGATAGGTGTGTGTTTCAGGTACAGAAGAAACTAGACTGCTGATCAGATGTAATATGCTGTACCACCAACTACAAACAATAGGAAGAAGAGAAAATTTAGTGGTAAAAGTGTCTTGTGAACTCAGCTTTAAAGAAAGAATAATTTTATGAAGATGGGCAAAGGGAAAATAACATTTCAGGTAGAAACTGAGCATCAGAATTTTTTCTTTTAGGGGAGGAATAAGACATTAGTGATCAGTTACTAATGGGAGATGAGACATTAGTGGGGAATAAGATATTAGTTATCAGTTACTATCTGTTACTAATATACTTTTATATATTATGATACTAACTATTCATTAAGTACTCATATTGTGAAGAGGGCACACTCTGCTTCTGGGTCTGACCATTTTTCATCGTGTTTACAGAGATTTTTTCTTCAATCCAGAATAATACTCCTTAGACTGTTGTGGAGTAGATCTTTTCCCTAATGATTTCATTAGTAATTCATATCTCTCTCTACTGTTTATTATGAGACCGGTGCTTCTCAAAGTCCTGTGGCCATGGACAATAGTGTGTAATCATGAAAAATAACGGGAGTGCTTGCAAAAATGTTGATTCCTGGGTCTTCACCTCTATTAAGGTATGTTTGAGAGCAAGTCAGAGAATCCACATAGGACCTTGTGACTCTAATGTTTGCTCAGGGTTAAAAGCAACTCCCTTGGAGAACTGTTCTTTTCCCAAACTTGCTGAGCATAAATTCACCCAGGAGTGTCTGTCCACAAGATGGATTCCCATGGGGATCTGGATACCATGGCTCTGGAATGGAATGGAAGGAACAGGAGTCATACATATATACATATATGTATACATATATACATATATACATATATATACATACATATATTCATTTAATATAAATATGTGTGTATATATTTAAGAGGATTCTTAGTGTCTCAGTGGCATTAAGAATCAGGCAAGTTTGGGAAATACAGCATATTAGAGTGAATGCATGCTTTGGGTTAGAAAGAAATATCAAGTCACAGGTCTGCCCTTTAGTAGCTGTGTGATTTGGACAAGTTTCTTAACTACTCTCTGCCTCTCAACTAATTAACCTACTTGAGACAGTTTTGTCTTGTGTAATAAAATGTACTTCACAGAATTGCCATAATCGTAAGTACACTCAGTAAATGGCCCAGTATACTGCAGCTCCCTGTCCTCCCCTTGCCCCAGCCTCCCCTGAAGTTCCGGTTCCTGTTCTCCTCGCTGGAAATCGGGGCAAGGACATGGTGGTAGTGAAATGCCACCCATACCAGCCTCTCCTGAAATGTGGCAGAATGCCCCCAGGGAGAGAAGGTGGGGCCCCAGAACTAGCAGGCTTCTTGGCTGCCCCTGGAAAACTAAAATGGGACCTATGATTGAATCCACATTCAGAACTGGTCAGTCCTCTCAAAATAGCAGACTGTTCTGGCTGAGCCCCAGGAAAAATAAGGTCCTAGTCTGACACACTGGCCAGGACTGCCTTAAAAGGAGGGGCTCTACCTTATGCCCTACCTCCTCGGCCAGATGATGGCAAATCCCAAATAATTTGGCTTTGACTTGCTAAGCTCCAGAATAGCTTCTCTTGCATAAGGTCGCAAGTTGTCAGATCTTGTGGAACGGCGCGACTGTGTGGACCGCTCCTCCTGCGGACACTAGTGGGCTCCCAAGCCTCATAAAAGCATGAGGTTCTTGATTATATCTGAACAAACTATTATTGGTTGTTTAAAGCTTGCAAGCTTGACTGGGCTCAGAGAAGAACTAGGGAGAGCTAAGGTGCCTGCTTTAGATAGTGAGTGAGCTACAGGTGATCATCCTGCAGAGTCCTGGCTTCCTGGCTTCATCCAGCAAAGGGCTAAGATCTGCCATCAGGGGGCAAATGCCTTGCAGTGCCAAAGCAGACAGTCTGAGCACCTCCTCATATGTGTTCTTCCATAAAGACCCCGAAAATGAGACTGAGGCCCTGGAAACTCAGCACATGTATTGACTCTCGTTAACGTCACCAGTAAATGTCCGTCCTTAGCAAATTATTTTCAGAACTTGAAAGTATTTTAAATGTTTTTCTTAAAGCAAACCAAAACTGTGTGGGGAATTTTTTCATAATGTTTAAGCTTTCTCACATTTCTCTGAATCACCCCTTGCATAAAAACAATGGTTATATCAATGAAACCCTTTAAAGGAGATCGTCTAAATATTCCATGAAATAGGTAGAGTCAGTTGCTCCATTCATATTAATTAACAGATTAAGGAATATTAATAATAGAGATCATTTATGAAACTTCTAATTCATGCTCATGGCAATTTACTTAAGTCTAACTCGTCGAAGTCTCCTGTTGAGTACACACTATTTTTCCCATTTTACAGATGAGGAAACTCAGGCTCAAAGAGGTTAAGTAGGTTGCCCAAGTCACGATAGCCAAGCTGTGCTCTCCCTGCCTTTGCAGTCAATAACCATGAAGACTACAATATTGTGTTAGTCTATAATTCAGGCTTCTCCCCATCTCGTCTTTGATTTTTTCCAAATCCAAGAAGCTTTCTCAGAACCACCAATGGGAATTCACCACCCTCATATTCCCATAATATAGTGTCTGGGTCATTTATGTTCACATATATACATGTTCTGCTCAGTATAAGAAATAGAACAAGAGCCCTGGTTGCCGTTAATCCTTTTGACATTTCTTCTACTGTCACTTAAGTCTCAAATGCTTTTAAATGGCACCTGCTAGTGAAGAGCAAGGGAAAAAACAGCTTAGCAACTTAAGGCTTTTGAAAAATTGTCCAAGTATGGGGTAGGATTGGAGTGGGGCGAGGAGGGGAATAAATCTTGTTTTCAATAACATGTTGAGTGACACTGTATATCACCATTGGCCTGGTCTCGCAAGAAACCCAAGACCTTCACATGTGTTATCTTATTAATCTTCACCCTACCCTTTGGTGGGCAGATGGGGTTACACAAGGGCTATTTTCAGACAAGTGATTTGGGATCAGGACAGGGATGAAAAGAAATGTAACCATGGCCAGTGACTTGCCACAGCTCATGACTTCCCCATTCACACCACCTACCAAAATCAAGAAATTTAGGCAGATAGCAAACTACATAAATAATATGGAAAAACCTACTACCAATTGCCTCCTCCGTGCCCTTTGCCCTGCGTAAAACACAGAGAAATATGTTTTATGTTCCCCATCTGAAGTTTTTTTGCCTTTTTTTTTTGCCTTTTCTGAAATGTTTTATTGCTTTGTTTTGTGTTTCCAGTCTACCTTTCATTCTGCTTTCCAATCCTTTTCATGAATTTCCTTCCTGGCATCTGAAGTTAGATACCCAGGAAAGTGGGATGAGGGTTTAGATGAGACTTTCATTATAAATATTTCGATTTCTTTTTTATATATACTTTCATTGGTGCATTATAGTTATACGAGTTCAAAGTGATACAAACATACAGGCACACAGCACTTGGTGTGTTGACCTCCGGATCCCACCCCACTCCCCCACCCACACATGTTGGTGAGATGGTGGGGATACCGCCATATATGAACACAGCTATATTCAAACTGTTTCCTTCATCAATTCTCCCTCTCCACCTTTCCCTTCACCAATCCCCTTCCACTCTTCCACTGGACTATCTCTCTTCCTCTTTCTCTCTCTCCCACCCCCCTCTTCATTTTATTCCCATTTCAAACTCTTTCAACTTTCAGAATTTATTGTGTGTTCTAAATGAATGAGAATTTTGTTTCCTAGACTCTCAACTGTGAAATAATTAATTATTAACATAATTTAAATATTTCCAGCAGATTTTGAAGTGAACTTTTAAATAACTTTTGACCACTGGGTTTAACAAAGAAAAAGCAATTCATGCCCAAATGTTGGGGAGAGTCTCAGGGGCAGTTAGCATTCTCTTGGCTTCTTCAAATATTTTCTCTGTAAATCTTTATTTTTATTCTTACATGAATTCATTGCCTTCTGGGCTTTAATCTAGCTCATGAATGGTTAGGTTTTTGTGATTTTTTGTTTTTTTTATTTTTTAATTAGCCCTTTCTAGTTCTTTGGACCATAGAACTCAATGTTCCCTCTTATCTATGCAGACACTCACTTTTGACAACTTACATGCCAATCACTTTGGAGGATCTCAATCTGACAAATTTAACTAGTTAAAATGAACATTGACTCTGCTCTTATATTCTCCAGCTCTCTGAAAGACATTTAAATTTTCTCAAGGGCACAACCACATCTTTTCCTTTAACCTGGGGGCCTCCACTCCCCATCAGTCCCTGATATTGGGTTTTTGACTGCCCACTGCCCCAAACTTAGAAGAGGAAGAACAACCCCAAATTCTCACATATATGAGGCTTGGGCTTGACTTTGGGAGATAACTGTTTTCAGAGCAGAATCTTACATAGACATTGGACTGGATGAAACTGGATCATTTCCAAGGTCAGCCGCAAAGATTTTGACTGGGATGCCAAGGACATTTTTCCTAAGGAAAAATATGATTTCTAAGCCGCTACCACCAGACCCACGAGCAAAGCCGCAAAAGGATAAAGTACACAGAATATAAAGCTTATCATGTCTTCCTTCCTTCCTTCCTTCCTTCCTTCTTTCCTTCCTATCTTCCTTCCTTTTTTCCTCCCTCTCTTTCTTTCTCCTTCCTTCCTTCCTTCATTCATTCCTTCCTTCCTTCCTTCCTTCCTTCCTTCCTTCCTTCCTTCTCAACACCTCTTATCTTCCAAACCTCTCTCCATGGAGGGATCCCAAGGTTGTCCCTTTAATCTGATTAGTTTCTTTGAAAAGGAATTGTGTGTATGTAAAAATACACACAAATCAATTCATTTTTATGACCCTCATCTTTCTTATCTGTAAAGACAAATAAAATAGCTATTTCTTCACGGAGTAGTGAGGATTCCAGGAGCTTTCATAGGCAAAGCATTGGAAACTCCCCTACCATAGAAACCAGGCTTGAACAAAGTTGCTTCTGATTGTTAGTACTGTTATTAGAATCTGTTAACCCCCTGCCAACGCTGCAAGCTTTAAACCCTCTTTGGAGTCTCCTTCTTCTCGTAGTATACATCTCTCAGTTTCCTTTCAAAGGATAAGATAGCATGAAGCTCAAAATCCCGTCTCCCCCAGCCGGGTGGTGGGTCCAGCCCCCACGTGGCTCAACAGCTGCGGGGGCCTCCCTCGCCCGCCACTCAGGCCTCACAGACTGTGGGGCAGGTGATGGGCTGGGGGGGGGCAGAAGCTGCACAAAAGATCCTCCCACAATGGACGATTGTGCTTGGAACACTGGGCGGCAGCTGCAGCCCATCAGCGAGCCCACAAGCAGGCGTACAGTAGGAAATAGCGCAGGGCCCGGCACAATGTTTCTAAGTGTAAGGGCTCCCCGGGGCACATGCAGAAGTACCTCTCCACTGGAGTCCCTCTTCTTTTGAATTTTTCCTTTCCTGAATCCCAAACACTGAAGAGAGATCCTATCAAAATGCACGGCGCAACCGCAGTGAATTAACTAATAGGAATAACAAAATATTTTCTAGATTGTAACTGGGCGAAAGATAAGTCGGGGCGACTTGATACTGTTGATCTGTAAATGTGCAGTAGGGTCGGGTCCTGAGATGCTCCACCATTCCTCTTGGCGGATGTAGTCCAGGATGGTTCAGGGGATTTAGGATGGAGGAGATCAGGCCCCCTCTACTTGTCTCCACCTGGGCTAGGAGCAAAGGTAAGCGTAGCCACTTCTGAGGCACCGGGCTGTTTCTGGACGACGAGCTTCCTGAGGCCACATGCTTCTTTATATCCCCATACGGATACGTTGCTATGGAATGTAAGGAAGTGTGTGGTCTTGGCAAGCACCTCTTCACCCGCCCCACAGCCCCAGCCCAGCACGGACTGGAGACCACGGCTTCATCAGGCTCATCACCAGCAGATGCATCCTCCCAATCTCCCCTGGGCCCTCCCCACACTGCTTCCCTTACTCCCAAGACTTCTCAGTCCAAGGTTTCGGATCGCTAACAGGTGCCCACGAAGCCCCTTGTGCCCAGCCTCCTGGACCTGGATCTCATGGCTGCCTGGTGGGGAGAGGTTAAAACCCCTAAGGTTTCTCACAGAATCAGTCTTCACCCTCCAAGCTCCTTCCTTTCTCTCTCTTTCCCCAAGTGACCATCCTTTATGACCATCGTAGTTCCTTTGTGACCATCTGTATGGTGGGCCTGTGGCCATTTGTGCATTCAAGGACTTTCACTGTAGACAAGGGACGGGAGGTTCAGGAAACCAGGGACTAGCGAGTGAGTGACTCACCCCAGGCCGCAAGTCTCCTGACCCTACTCTGTTGTCCTCGCTCCTGCACACCACAGCAGTTGTTGGAGGAAAATGTCTGAGATGCTAAAACAGTGTTCTGAATTCAAACCGAGAAGGAGCTGGACTCGCAGAAGGATGCCCTGAGCCAAAGAGACCCCTCAGTCAGTGCAGTTTCAAAACAGATGAGGAGGAAAATGGAGGGGCTCCCTCCCCCTGCTGGGCCACAGCCCCAGGATGGCTTCATGCATCCTCTGGCTCTGTCTACTTGTATTTTGGGGTGAGTGTGTGTGCCACGAGGGCTGGAACTGCACTAAGAAGCACAGAAGGAAACATGGCAGGATTCGATGTGGTGTGCTGAGATGCACTGGAGGGCCAGGTGAATGGCAGCTGAGCAGCACAGGACCAGGACACGGAGGAGGAAAGGGAAGAAGAACGTGATGTGTCTTTGCTCCACAGATTCTGGAGGTGGAGGTACCAGCTCGCATAGGGCCGGGCAGAGGCTCCCCCACACCCCCAGCCAGCAGCAATGGCAGTGACTCCGCCCACCTCCCTTTTCCAGAAAACTGGCAGTTGTCTTGTTGCCTTCAAGGGCACACCAACCCTTCCTCTTAGCAGCGGGGGGACATGAGGACTTACTTGAACTGGGAGCTACAGGAATGAACACAGAAATGGAGAGCTTTATACCAGTGGTTCTTCAATTCCAAGTGATTTTGGTGCAGAGACTAAAGATGCTGCTAACTGTCCCTACAATGCACAGTTCAACCCTCCCACCCCCCAGAGAAGAAATGTCAACATGCTAAGGTGGAGAAATCCTGCCTCTGACAGTGATGCTTTGATTAAATGAGGTGTCTGACCCTGGCATCTTATGGCACCTTGTTTTTTCAAAGAGTCTATATTCTATAGAGCCTGGTGTTTAGCTTTGTAAAACACAGTTCTCTTGTTCCTGTTCCGGAGTGGAGCCTGTATCACCTGCTCAGAAGTCGGGGTGTGCTGTATGGGTGGGTGTGTTGCTGTGGCAGAGACAGAACACGGATGAAAAAGAGAAATGTGGACCAACAGAGTCTGGAACTAAAGAAATGATGCAGAAAGAGGTTTGTCATCCCGCCTGGTGAGCTGGATGGGGGCTTTTTTCCAGCCCTGATTTCAGACACCAGGCTGTCCCCGCCCTGCTGTTGGCTTCTTCCTTGCTTAGAGGAGGTTGACCAGAGGACAACTGGCCAGCAGTGGCCCAAGACACCTATGTAATTGGGAGGAGGAGGAGGAGGAGGAGGAGGAGGAGGGTGGAGAAGGTAAGATGCTGACTGCAGAGCCAGGAGAATGAATGCACACGGAAGAGGAGGGAACTCAGTACAAGAAAGAAGCTTCAACATCAGCCTGCACAGACCATTCTAGAACCACAGCATACTTTGTGGTGCCTCTGCTTTCTCACCACAACCATCCTGGTGCGCTGTGTGTGTGTGTGTGTGTGTGTGTGTGTGTGTGTTTTCTGGGGACCAAGCCCAAAGCTCTACCACTGAACTATATCTCCAGCCCCCACAATGTGTTTTTACCCAGCTGCCACTTCTGCAGTGCTTTGCTAAGTGCTTTGATAGCTGAGGTATCATATTTAGACTCCCAAGTAGCATCGCCTGGCTGGTTAAACTGCTTCCATGTTTCCTGATCAGTGACTTCAACAGCTTTAGCAAGGAATGAAAATGTGTGCAGCTGAGGGAAGGAAAACATTCCCAAGGCAGAACTGGTGTTGGAAGTGAAACTCTGGACCTCAGAAGCAGCCAGTCCAGGCTTTTCCTAGCTCCTGCAGTCTCCATGGTGCCCACCTGGGACTCGGTGCCTCTTCCTTCATTGCTGTTAAACCTTGCAACAAGCAGGCAAGTTAGGTGTGATCCCTCACTGTACAGTGCAGCAACTAAGATTTAAAGATGCTATGTAACTTCCCCAGAGCAAATAAACCCAGAAAGCACCAGTGGGATTTGAACCCAGATAAATGTGACCTCACTGCTACACGCCTTCCACGCAATGATACTTCCTCTTTACCAGGAAGAAGAAATGAAAAGCTAGGAAATGCCTAGACCCCAGGGAGAAGGGCAGCTTTCTAGACTCGTTCAACGTATCCCCTCTGCCCGCTTCCCCCCACCTGATCCAATACATTAGGAAGATAGCCAGGCCACCTTTCAGGGGTGTCTCCTTCTTAACCATCTCCCTTGATCCCATGTCCCTAGAAACAGGAAGAAGCCAGTAGGTGTTCCTGCTGATCTGATGGTTCTCAAACTTCAGCTGCCTCAGAACCACCTGGATGGCAGGTGACAACGCAAAGTGTCTGCACCCTGTCCCCACGTGTTTTGAGCTAATAGATGTTGCTTTTCCTTGGCAAGGTCAACCTGTGAGTTCCTACACACTGAAATCCAGGCTTCTTCAAAATCTACAAAAATCAAAGATTTCCTCCAGTTCCCCTGAAGAACTGTTTAGTCCATTCTATCCATTTGTCAAACCAAACCTCAATGCCTATGGTTGGAAGAATAATTGTAGTATATTTGCATAGTAGGGAACCATAAAGTAATTAAAATTAATAAACTATAGCTACCACATCAATATGCATGAATCCGAAAAATATCATTTTAAGTAAAGACATCAAGAGTACTCAGGATATCATCATATGTTAAATATACTATATGCTATATGTTATTTATGAGTATCTGCATAAAAGGTAAAAATAATAAAGAAAAATATTTATCTTATAAGAAAAATAAACCCAGTATTAGAGTTGTCTATTAGAGGAAACATAAAGACATTGGGAAAAGCATTCAGAAAGTCTTACCGGTACATGATAGTTTAAAAAAAAAAGTGTTTCTTTTTTTAAAGTAGATGATTTTTCTTGGGTATTGCTTTTATCATGATGTGTCATTACTTACATCTGTGTCACACATATTCTTTTATAAATATATTACATTTGAATTAAAATTTAATTAAAATCAAATTTAATTATAATCAAATACTGTAAACTAAAATATTAAATTTCTTTTTGGAGAGGAGAGAGAATTATGGCACACTGTCATCATTTACATTCTCTAATTCTATATCATTTTTTGTTGTTTTTGATGATTCTACTTGAGAAAAATAATAAAGGTTAAAGAATGGGAATAAATCATGCAATGCAAAATACAAATTAAGAATGATTTTCCTAAAGCATGTGAGAGGACCTTCCAGGCAAGGCAAGCTCCTGCGGTCTGATATACACTAACTCTGGTTCTCCCTGTTACAGGTTTGGACAAGTGACATTTGGACACTCCAAGGTATCCACACACTAGAGGCCACCGCCAACTCCCAAGGGAGCCGCCCTCTGCTCTGGCTGGTCAAACGGAACCAAGTCCGTCTTCCTGAGAGGTTTGGTCCCCTTCAACCAGCTACAGCAGGGCTGGCAATGCTCAGACCCTGGCGAGACAGAAGATTCACCTGCAGCTGATGCCACCTACTCAAGCTGTCCTTGGAAAAATAATTCTGGTTTTGTCATCCTCCGCCCTGCTCCCAGCAAGGAAGAAAAGAGGAGCCCGGGGATCCATAGTGAGCAGGGAGCAGGGTGTGGTGGCACACACCTGTAATCCTAGTTGTGGGAGGCTGAGACAGGAAGATCGCAGGTTCATGGCCAGCCTCAGCAACTTGGCAAGACCCTATTTCAAAATAAAAAATAAAACAGGGCCGAGGGTGTAGCTTACAGGTAGAACGCTCTTCATTCAATCTCCAGTACCACAGGGGAAGAAAAAAGTGAGCAAGGGCGTTGTGCCTGGCACACAGAGCTCTACACCTTCGCTCTCACATACCCTTGACGCACACCGTTAGTGATGATGCTGAGCATGGAGTTTGTGCCAGCCCTGGACCAGCCAGGGGAAGAGCAGGAGAAACAGCAGACGAGGCTCCTGCTCACTAGGGAGGAACAGCCCAAACAAAGAAGGTGAACATGTAAATATGGCACAACTCAGAGGAATTGCAAGTCAGAGCATGGCTAGTTCCAAGACATCATTCTTACATAGCTCACAATGCCTGGGACATTGCACATGAGCAAGTCTCCAGGGGTCCTTGCTGCCCAGGGTATCTAGTTACTAAGCAATATACACTTGTCTCCATTCCCTGAGCTGTAGAATGGGGGTGGTAATAATAATACCTGCCACACATGGCTTTATGTGGAATGAACTAAGGATACACGGAAAGAAATTAGAAAGTTCTCAATAACTGTTACCTGTTATTAAGGAGAAACCCTGCTTATCTTCCCCATTTCTATTTCAAGATTTGTATCTTTAGTGGTGTACCTAGGAGTCCAGAGGCACTCACACTTGGAAGGAGAGACCAGATTAAAAAGAATACATAGGGAGACTCAAAAAAATAAACAAAACCTCATTATGGGATGTGCTATCTTGGGCAAGTTGCTTGGCCTCTCTGGCTCCATGTTTCCTCGTTGGTAGACAGAAATATCTACCTTGTAGAGTTTTTATGGAGAAGAAAAAAAAATCTTGTAAAGGCCTAACTAAATTGAGTAGATAAGTTATTAAGAGCTTTTGTCTTGTCTTTGGCAATGTTCCTGAAGTGTTCCTTGGTGTTCAATAAAAACCTTGTTTAATAAATGATCTCCTTATTTGTTTATCCTAAGCACAAACCATGAAATCGTGTCATTTCTGCTTCAACTGTTTCAGCTCATCTCTTAAAATGAAGTACACTGGTTCAAACCAGCAGTCAGGGTGGGGATGGCAGGCTTCTCCCTGCCTCCCCAGTTCTGTGGTGTGACGAAACCCCCGAAGAGAGGTGGGCGTCTGGGTGTCTGCCCCTCAGTGTAGAAGCGGGTGACATGGAAGCACAGCTCTGGCGCTATCACCTGGGAGACCCCTGAAAGAACAGCAAGGAGAAACCACATGAAAATAGGGCATGGACCTAACAGGACGGAGCTTTTCCATCTGGGAGGGCAGGAGTCATATATGGAAAGATTCGATGAACAGTGGCAGCAGTAAGACATAGGAGAACAAATAAAAGGGTTATTTTCATATTTGGGGCTCAATGGCTAAAATGCCTGATAAAACTGGACAGGACCACACAAGGCTAAGACTACAGAATGCCTTCCTCTATGTTAGAAAGAAGTCAGCTCACACACAGCTAGCGCTGGAGGACATCTAGACATTCCCTCACCCACTGGGTGATTTGGGAGGCAATTCTGGACCTTCGTTGACACATAGGACTTCTGCCAAGTATTGGAGAACATGAGGTGAATGTTACCATTAAATATTTCCCCAACCCTTAAGCAAAACATCTATGAGGGCCACTCGATGGATATGGCCTCAGCCACTGCCTTCGTCCAAAGTCAGGAATAGCCTACTGGCCCCTCTCTAGAATGCAACCTCAAATTTCCATTTAAGTTTCATAAAACCAGAAGGGGAGCAAAGGCAGCCCTGCCCCCACTCATCTGTGAAGAGACTGACAGGACCTTTAAGAAAATGCATGTTTAAATGGTCTTGATATATGTATCCAAAAGTTCCATAACATAAAGCCAGGCATTTTAGCAAGAAATCAAGTGAATCAAAGAGTTGGGCATCCTGCCCCAGGGCTGCTGCTGCTGCTGCTGCTCATCTTGCCACAGCCCCTTTTCAGGGCAGAAATCTAGGTTAAGCCACCCAGCGGGCATGTGGTTTTGCTGTCGCTGTGTGTCCCTTCCTGTGTATTCCTGTATAATCATCATCCCTGTGCCAGTAAGAACAACACCCAACCTCAGGTCGCACGGTTGAACCTGATGACGCTGAGTGACCTTCTGGGTGGATCCCTCCCCCACTTCTGACAAGGTTATCTCTAGGAGAGAGAAAAACAATAGCACAGAAATGTTGATGGAGCCCTTCCCCAGGAGGAGCTGACGGGAATAGTGCTGAGGCTGTCTGCTCAGCAGAAATTCAGACAGGAAAATCCCATTCGATGCAGTTCATCAATGCCTGCTTGTTTGGGGGTTGTTGATTTTTTTTTTTTTTTGGAGGGGGTTGTTACTGGATATTGAACCCAGGGACATTCTATCTCTGAGCTACAACCCCTTTTATTTTTTATTTTGAAACAGGGTGTTGCTAAGTTGCCAAAGCGGGCCTCAAACCTGCCATTCTCCTTTCTCAGCCTCCCAAGTACTAGTTTTACAGGCATACACCACCATATTCAGCTATCAAAGACTTTGTTTTTGATGGTAATTCCCAGTGCTAGCAAAGCTGTTGGCCTATAGTCAGTTCACCCACTGCTGGGGAGAGCGACTATTGGTATATGTTCTTTAGAGCATAGTTTATCAATACACATCCATTCGGGATGCTATTGTCTTCTCTGCCTATTATCTTACCTTCCTTACCCATTCTTTTTAAAATTATCTTCTTCTTCCTCCATGCACCAGGCTTCTACAAGCAGCTTTCACTCCTACACACCACTCAACAATCGCAGTGAGGAATCTGGACTTAGGGTCTGTAAAAATAAGGAATAGATTTCCTTGGAGAGCTAACATAGAAAGGTGTGAAGCTCCACAATTATTCCCAGTATTTATTTCCAGTGTTCAGTAAGAGAGAATAATGAACCAATTACATAAAAAGAAACCATAGAGAGAAAAGATACAGAATGCTGAAGGTATTTAAGCCCTGGCCCCAATTATTCCCAAAGCCCAGTTTCTCTGTCCTGTATCCCTTTTTGCCTAAGGCATTTAACACTGAAATTCTATCACTTTGCAACCAAAGGGTCCTAATTCACACAGTATCAACCACAGGCATACCCTTGACACTTAGGAGTTCATCTGAAGGCATATTGTTAAGTCACAAAGGCAAATGAATATGATCCATTTTAGTTCCTAAGAATGAAAGTCAATAGTAAATATTTCTAGACAGCAAATTTTTGAAGAAAGACTCTGAATTTTGCCCCATTACTTGTAACCAAAAATAAGTAGCAGAGATTTTTATTGTTTACATATATTTCATTTTCTCAAAGTTGCACATATAGAAGGTTTGAATATCTAAAGCTTATAATGAAAAATAATAGCCCTCTGCCCCACCCCCAATTTCCACTGCTCAGGGTCATCCCCATTCAAAACAATAAGGCTAGGGTTATGACCTGGTGCTAGAGCAGTTATCTAGCATGCCGAGGCTCTGAGTTCAATCCACAGCACTGTAAAAGAAAACAAACAATAAAAGTAAAGGTATTCAAGGAGAGAACATAGATCGTTATTGAAAATGTAGTTTGAGATTACCGTACTCAATCCTCACAATTCCAGCTATGCACATGACCAATCCTTAGGGTAAAAGGCAGGGCTGAGTTCTCAACTGACTCCCCTGTGCAATGCCCCCCAAATTCCTTCAAGCATGGGTTGGGGGGGTGCGAAGAGGTGGATGAGATCACTACAAAGTCCACTCCATCTGAGACCCAGTACGAACCCTTCTCCATCTATCCTGTGTTCCAAGGATAGAAGCTCTATACATATTCTTTACAGAACCTTGCTTCTGAGAACTCTCCTTTGTATCCCACATAAAGCCCCCTACTGCTACACAAACCTATTTCCTCTTGAGTTTTCCTCTAGAGAAAACTAATAATAGCTACATTTTCATCTACCCCAAAATAATTTTTAGTTTTTTCTTCATAGATAGCCAATAAGTAGGTCTCATGTACTTACAGTTTTCAAGTGAAATATCAGGAATTCTTGTTCACTTGTGGAACTATATTTTAAAAAGACAAAGCACATGTATACACACCTCAAATTTCTCAGTATCCCACAGCTTGACTCAGGGAACCATGTCCAAATAGTTTCCTCACAAAATAATTAAATCATTCCACAGATAGAGTTCTCCAGAGAAAGAGAAGCAATAAGATGTTTGGTGGTGGTGATGGTAGTGATGGTGTGTGTGTGTGTGTGTGTGTGTGTGTGTGTGTGTAAGGAATTGGCTCACACAATTATGGTGCCAGCAGAAGATCAATAGGAAGCTGGAGATCCCCAAGACCCAGTCCAAAGTGAGCCATGCAGGAGGATCTCTGGCTCACAGAAGGAACACCCCTCTTGCTCCACTCAGGCCTCCGACTGGTTGGATGAGATCACCCACATTATGGAGGGCAATCTGCTTTGAGCAGTTCACCCACTTCACCTCCATCCAATCTCTTCCCTCACAGAAACATTCAGAACAATGCTTGACCTCAGATATCTGATCACCTTGCAACCTCATCAGGTTAATACACAAAAATTAACCATCGAAGTGAATTTACTTTCAGTTAGCAAAGAGGTAAAAAGTCTATTTTCTCATAATTCTAATAGAAAAAAATCAATGTAAGAGAAAAACTGTCTTTATCTTTAATGCTGCTATTTAAAATGTCCTTACTTCCCAGCATTTGGGAGGCTGAGACCGGAGGATCCAGGTTCGCAGCCAGCCTCAGCTACCTAGTGAGGCACTCCGCAACTTAGTGAGACTCGGTTTCAAAATAAAGAATTAAAAAAAAATAGGGCTGGGGGTATAGCTCGGAGGTAGAATGCCCCTGAGTTCAATCCCCGGTTCCGCAAAAAAAAAAAAAAAAAAAAAAAAGTCCTTACTTCTCCCTTTTCTCATATTTGTCTGAGTACCCAATATATGAATGTGGCCATTCTGATACAACTGTTTTTTGACTCAGTGGACATTTACACTCATAGCATGACTTTTTCAAAACAAACCATTAACTTCCCACTTTTCTTTATTAACAAGTACACACACATACACACACACACACACACACACACACACACACACACACATATTCATCCCTCTCTTGGACCTTAACCTACCTCAGATCCCATTCCACCCCCAAACTTTTTCCAACCCCAGACTCCTATCTCTGCCTCTGCAGTCACGCAGACAAGGTGGTAGGAAGGAGATGCGGGCAAATTACTTGAACTTGCTTTTTTTTATACAAAGAGATGAAGGCTCGTGCCTCTTTCTTCAGTTCTCATTGACGTCTACAATGGCTTCTTAAAATATTCCTTCAGTCACACACATAAAAGCTTGGTTGAGGCCCAGGGCCCCAGGAGGTCCTGAGGAGCTGGTCTCCGTGGTACTCCATGGCTCCTGGAGGTCAGGCGGATTCTGCCCAGTGGAATGCTGGTAATGCGCATATCTCCTTTCTTCTTTCAGCTTTATGGAGAAGGACTGCGGGCCAGAGAAATTCTATCCAGCGGCCTAAGCTCCGAGTGACGCCCATAGAATGGCCTGACCCTGCCTGACTCAGCTGTTGAGCACAGGCGACAGCCCTCCTGGCCTCTGTCTCCTCTCCCCTCTACTCGACCCTCCCCGCCCCGTCTTTCCAGATCTTCTTCCAAAAACAGCAACTGTGGGCCCCTTGGAGAACTAGAAAAATGCCATCCCAGAAAAACCACCACCTGTTGATCAGCTTTTCCAGGGCTTCAACCTCCCCAACCAAGGGCACTCAATAAAGCATGTTAGCCCGGATGACCCATGTCTGGTTGGGGCATGCAAACTGGAATGTTCCACGGGGGCAAAGGGCATGGCCAATAAAACATGGCAGTCACATTCTTCTCTCTCTCTCTCTCTCTCTCTCTCTCTCTCTCTCTCTCTCTCTCTCTCTCTCTCTCTTAGAAAAATACACAAGTGCAGAGAAGGGAAGAGAAAGGGATTTAAAAAAAAAAAAAAACCTTCTTGTATTACAGACATTCCTTTGGCTTCCAGCCTCTCCCCATGACAAATGGTGCTTTCAGTCTCTTGTCGCTGAGGCGTATCAACGCGCTTGATCCCTCAGCACGCACCTGCGCAACGAGTGGGCCGTACCGGGCATCAGTGCGTGGGTATGGGGGTGGGGAAGAGTGGGAAAGGAGGATGGGGAAGACTATGCAAGAGAAAGAAAAGAGACGCATTTTTTAAATACTAAGCAAATACCATATCCCTGCACTGCATGCCTTTCAGCCAAGTAGTTGCACATTAGAAAGTTTCTAATGAGTTACCTCCTTCTCAAACTACGATTCTCAATCCCCAAAGATGTAACACAGAAATGTTTTTTCAACGAAGGAGCATGATTCCAGCAGAAGAGTCTCAAGGGGACTAACTTGGAGAATTGTCAAGAGGCCAAAATGTTGAAAGGAAATGCCCACTCTAGAGAACCAACAGTAAAAAAGTCCACATGGATTACTAGTGTCCGGAATTTCCTTCTCTTGCTTTTCTTTATCCCTCTGTGCCTTTCTCTCCCTGGGCTTCCTGGAAGGTCCCTGCCTTAATCCTGTACCTCGTAGCAGGTCACAGGCTCACAGACAGGACTGAGGCATGCCTGCCAAGCTACAAACTGGCTGAATCATGGAGGAACTCGGTCAGCTTGAGAGGTAGAATGATAAAGAAAGCCAGATCAAGAAAGAGCCAGGAGCATCCTGGAAGCAAGGGTGTCAGCTGGAATCTCCATAGAGTGCTTTTCCTTTTAGGCACTCAACCAGCATACATGCCCATTATTTATGTTACTCCCACCTCCCCAAAAGAACACACACCGTAGACTCTTGATATTATCATTTGGACAGTCTACTACCTCCCCAAAAGAACACACACCGTAGACTCTTGATATTATCATTTGGACAGTCTATAAGTGACTCCAAAAGTCCATGACATAGTAATATATAATTTTGCTGAAACTAAAATCCGCACCCCCCCCCCCCGCCGAAGCTGTTGTGTAGAAGTGAGTCATTTAGGAAGTGAGAGAGCCCCAACAGGCTGCCCCGCATCCGCCCCTTGTCTTTAGGGCTTCTTATTTCATCCATAGTCTGGTTTAACCTCACTGTAACCTAGCAGATGGCTGTCTTTATCTCCATTTTGAAGATGATGACTCTGTAAAATCTAATTCTAGAATCAGATACTTGAGATGAAGGTATTGTTAGAGTTGAGAGCACTTCAAGATGGAGAGTCAGAGTCTAATCTGAAATATGTATACAAGGGGATTGATCCAGAACTTGGGAAAGAGGTTCATGCGGTCAGGCATTGAATCTAGACAGGAGCTTTCTGGCAGCCGAGGCAAGGAGGAAATTCAAGAAAGTTCAACCACCTAAACGCTTAGTATTTCAATCTTCAAGCTACTACTTGAATCATCTATGCTTGATGATTAGATAGATACCTGCTGAAAGACATTTCTTCAGTCAGAGGACCATCAAGAGTTAAGGCTTTACCCATAGGGTCAATCTCCTTACTAGAACCAGGCAGCAAATGTCACTATCCGCCTTGTACTAATGCATCAGCAATACCAGAACAAATATTCTCATTAGTAAAATTATTCATTTCAAAGGTTTATCAATAAAGGCTTTTTAAAATTGTTTTCATAAAAATAACAGAATGTTGCAAAAAGAACATACCTCAGTGGATGGCCAAGAAAAGAAACAGGCCAATCCACCAGTATCCAGCATGCCAATTGATCATAAAAATCTTCAAGGAAGATGCTTTTCATAAAAATATACTCTTCTTGTAAGCATAATTGTGATAAACATCACAAAGAAATGAGAAAGTATAAAGTGAATGTAAATGTGAATTCAAAATCACCAAAAGCCCAAAACAGGTGAGTGCCATCAAAACAGTCAAATCCTGCTTAGTGATGTCTGGAAGAGAGAAAAAGAGCAAGTACTACCCAGCCCATTTTATGAGACAAGAGTGTAACCTGGATCCTAAAACCACTTGTAAATCGTACAAGAAAATTCTATTCTCATTTTCATTTATGAATTTGGATGTGGTAGTCCTGGATACAATATTAACCAAATCTTGAGTAATAAAACAGCAATAACACATCATAATCAAGTAGACTTTTCCCCCCATAAATAATACAGTCCAGCATTTTCAAAATCAGTGGGTATAATCTACCACATTAGTAAAAATTAAAATTAATTTGCAAAACCCTATGTTCAATCCCCAGCACCAAAAGAAATTTTAAGTAAGATTAATAGAAAAAAAAATAAGCTGGGAGTGGTGGCACGCACTTGTAATCCCAGTACTTGGGAGACTGAGACAGGAGGATCTCAGGTTTGAGGCCAGCCTCAGCTACTTAGTGAGCCCCTTCGTAACTTAGTGAGACCCTGTTTCAAAATAAAGAATAAAAAATATGGCTAGGGGTGTTGCTCAGAGGTAGAATGCCCCTCGGTTCCATCCCAAGTACTGCAAAAAAAAGAAAAATCATTATTTAATAGGCACAGAAAGGGTGTCTGCTAAATTTCAGCAACTATTTATAACTTTCAAAACAACAATTATAGAACTAAGTTGTATTTCAACTTAGAAAAAATAAATATCAAAAAACAACAATGAACACCACTTCATTGAAAAACCGATGCATTTCCTTAAGATCAGAAATAAGGTAAAGAAATTTTTCTTCTCAAGTATATCACTGGTGATCACAAACATTGTCAGAGGAAGGAGGGCTAAATATTGACAGGGAAGTTATTAAGCTATAATTATTTGTAGATAATATGATTATTTCCCAAATAAATACTGACAGAATAAACAGAGCTGTTTGTAATAAAGAAAGATAAAAGAATATTCAGCAAGGTAAAAAAATATAAGATCAAGGTTTTAAAAAATGAATATCAAGTATTTGGGAGGCTGAAACCAGAAGATCTGGGTTCAAGGCCAGCCTCAGCTACTTAGTGAGGTGCTCCACAACTTAGTGAGATCCTGTTTCAAAATAAAGAATAAAAAATAGGGCTGGGGGTGTAGCTTGGAGGTAGAATGCCCCTGGGATCAATCCCCAGTACCAAAAAAAAAATGAGTATAATTTCTCAACATTGGCAATAACCTACTGTAAAATGTGTTTCAAAAATAACCACTTGAAGTTACAGCAAAACTATCCCATCCTCTTAATTAAGCTTTTTTCCTTGAAGAAAGTTTTTAAACTTAATAAAGAACACAGAATGATCTGAGTAAGTTATTCTTTGCTCTTGAACTGAATGGTTACTATCACCCAGAGGTCAATTCTTTCTGTTAACCTATAATGTTATGTAATCCAAATGAAACTATACATGAGTTACTTATTTTTTAAGAATCAATCATGTTCAGTCAAAAAATTAAGGAAAGAATAGATGCTAACAGCTGGTTAAGTCAACCTGAAAATAAATACCTTGCCATACTAGATATTATACTACCAGAAAACCACAGCTATAAGTTAATTCAGGGTAGTATTGATGAAAATATGAAGAATAACTAATGAAAGATATTAGAAAGCTTAGATACAGACCCAAATAAATAAAGAAACTTAATATATGATCTTTTAAAATAGCCCCATACATCAATGGGGAAAAGATGTAATATTTAGAAGAGAATGTACAGAAAAAAATTGGTTTTTATGGGAAAAAATGAAGTCAGATTGCCACCTAACAGTATATGCAGAGGTAGGTCCAGGTAGTTTCATATGTAAAAAGTAACTTCTAAAAGTAATAGAAAGCTGGGCATGGCGGCTCATGCCTGTAATTCAAGTACTTGGGAGGCTGAGACAGGAGGATGAGATCACAGGTTCGTGGCCACCCTTAGCAACTTATTGAAGCCCATCGTAACTTAGTGAAAATGGTTTCAAAATAAAAAATAATAAGGTTGGGGTGTACCTCAGAAGTAGAATGTCCCTGGGTTCAATCCCTAACAAAAACAATAAATAAATAAGTTAATAGAAGAAAATATAGAATACTTTTGATATCTAGGTATTAAAATCTCCAACCGTTAAGCAAAAATATGAATGAATTTGACTACATCAACATTACAGATTTCTATTCAATAAGAAACACCCATGAAAACAGCACTTAGACCTTAGATTTAGAGAATGTTTCAAGGTATAAAACAGTTATTGAAGTTTATGCCTAGCATATTATATTTATAACTAATAAATACTGTTATTTATAACATGCAAGTAAATCCCACCATTCAGCAATAAAATGAAGACATCCAAAAAGCCAATCATCTTTTTTTTTTTTTTTTTTTTTTTTTTTTTTGCGATACTGGGGATGGAACTCAGGGGCATTCTACCTCCGAGCTATACCCCCAGCCCTATTTTTTATTCTTTATTTTGAAACCAAGTCTCACTAAATTGCGGAGTGCCTCACTAGGTAGCTGAGGCTGGCCGCGAACCAGGATCCTCCGGTCTCAGCCTCCCGAATGCTGGGATTACAAGCGTGCGCCACCACGCCCGGCTAAGCCAATAACCTTAAAAAAGAGATCTTCAAAGTTATTGGTAATCAGAGAAATGCTGATGAAAACCTCAGTGAGATATAACTTGACACATAATAGATTTGCAAAACATTTAGAGCTGGACCTGGGAACCCTGTTGAGCTTCTGGAGGGGATGCAGACTGAAGTGGGTTCTGACACATCTCGATAGGGCAGATATGACCATGCTTTCTGACTCAGAATTTCCACTCAGCTGGTAAAAGCGCACACAGGAATATTCATTGTGTCATTTGTGGTAGGGGCAGAGATGGAGTTGGCAGCAAGCTGGACCCATCACTGAGAGGGGCTGGGTGAGATGTGGAGGAGACACAGCATGGCATGGGAAACGATGGTGAACAGCAACTCGGAGACCCTACGGCATCGTCCTGACTGAACCAAGCGAAAACCAGGGCAAGACTTATACAGAGGCACCATTTGGGTGCGTGTAGTAAGAACGTATGTGCACAAAACAATTGACATTTGGCAAGAATTCACACAAGCCAAGTCAGACATGTTGAGCTCGCTTTAACGTTTGCTGGGATGGGTGGCAGAAGAGGATGTGTAAAGATGAAAGAAGGAGAGGAAGAGGGAGAGGGAAAGAGAGAGGGCCCCTCAGCAAACCAACGTTACATTTTAATAAAAATGAGAAGGATTCGCTGCAGCCTGTGACCAAAAAGTAAACATGATACTTATGAAGAATTTTGAATATTGTCCTGAATATGAAGATTTCTTATAAATATAATCTTTTCTATGAATAAGCCTACTACTACCTCCCTGGGGAACCCCTCCTGTGTATCCAAGAGCAGCCACAAGGGCTGGTGTGACAGCGTATTTATCATTCCTAAAACAGTTATGAGTAAAATGAAAGTAGGTCACTCAAAGCCAACTAGTTATAAAGAAACAAATATATGTGATGCCTTGATCAATTGACTAATTGGCTTTTGGGAAGTTGATTTTTGGAGATCTAACATAGAGCTGTCATGAAAATCGAGTTTCTGGTTCTCTTTGATTTTCCATGATACTTGGAAGCAATGTAATATAATATTCCTCATCTCAATTCCTGTATCTATAAAATAGGGGAAAACAGTAAACGAAAAGACAATTTCATAAGGAAATCAAACATTTAGTGGGCCAGGCATGGTGGCACATGCCTGTAATCCCTGTACTTGGGAGGCTGAGACAGGAGGATCACGGTTCGAGGACAGCCTCAGCAAGTAGTGAGATTCACATCAACGTAGCAAGATCCTGTTTCCAAATAAGAAATAAAACCAGGCTGGGATGTAGCTCAAAGGTAGAATGCCTCTGGGTTCAATCCCCAGTACCACAAAAAAAAAATTAGTGACCATATTCCTTTACTCAAGGAAATTCACTTCCTTCAATGGTTGCAAGCCACTGTGGTTGGAATGGCCACAGATACTGATATTTGAGATAAAACCTATTACACAGCACCAAAACTTTCAAAGACGATCTGTCCTGTAAGCAAGCAAAGATATAGTGTAACTAAAATAATATGACATAAAATAAAATTATATAAAAATATACATATAATTATTAATGCATTTTAGTAGGCAAAAAAAAAAGATGACTGGAAACATTTAGACTAATCCTGCAGGATTTGATTTATTTCTTTACTGCATCTGCTGAATTAACCACTCCCAAATATATACACACAAAAACTTTCAAAAATCTTAAAACAAATATTTTGCTTTTAAATCTTTATCCTATCCCAAGTATAAAGCAAATAGCTTTCCTCTTGGTTACTTGTCATGGATAAAGACCTGCAATATTTTCAGTATATGAAAATACATATTTTAAATAGGCGATAGGTGCAACTATATGATATACCCAAGTAGGAATGGAGCGCCTACCGCTCCTCCTCTGAAGGTCAGTGGGTCATTGTCTCAGTGACTTGCCCCACCTGGGATTGTCTAAGTTTATTCATTCCATGAAGTATTATGAATTGATTGCAAAATTGTGGGGTATACACACAATGGAATGCTACTCAGCAATAAAGAGGAACCAAATTTATGTCATTTGCAGGAAAATGGATGGAACTGGACAACATTGTGTTAAGTGAGATTAACCAGTCACAGAAAGTAAAGGGTCATGTTTTATCTCATAGGTGGAAGTTGGGGAGTAATGAGATTACAAGAGGGACTTCAGATAATGGAAAAGAAACCCCAGTGGAGCAAGGGAGGTGGTCTAGGGAAGGGTCAGGAATGGGGGAGAATTAATGAAGGAAACACTTCCATTGATGTCATGTACATATGTGAGAATACCAATGTCAGTCTCAATGTCATGCATGAGGAAGGGAAAGGAGTGGGGAGGAAGCCGGGGGAAGCCCACCAAGTGCAGTGTGCATGTGTGTCACCATCACTGTGAACTACATGGTGATGTGAGACTACGATGCACCAACAAAAGATAAAAATAATAAACTAAAAAAGGAAGATTGTGCAAAAGACATGCAAGCAGTGGCAGTACTAGGCATGAGGATCCCAAACCCACTGGCCAAGTGCCCCCTGCTTATCCTACTCTTGAGATAAAACCTATTACACAGCACCAAAACTTTCAAAGACTATCTGTCCTGTAAGCAAGCAAAGATATAGTGTAACTAAAATAATATGACATAAAATAAAATTATATAAAAATATACCTATAATTATTGATGCATTTTTAGTAGGCAAAAAATATGACTGGAAACATTTAGACTAATCCTGCAGGATTTGATTTATTTCTTTACTGCATCTACTGAATTAAGCCAATTCCATGGCTTTATAGAAGAGAAAATGGGACCCAGACAAGAGGAATATGACCAAAGTCACATGTCTACTGATATAAGTCTTTCTTGGAACCAAAAATATTAAGTAGATAGTGACAGAGCTAAAACTCACAGATAGATTTCCCACCTCCAGGTTACTCTCCTTGTTGTCCGGCTCAACTTGTGTCCTGTAAATCAGGGGTTAAAATCATGGGCACAGGTATGGGATCTTTTGGGATTACAATTCTGGCTCTACCACGAATCAACAATGTGATTTGGACAAGTTACTCAGCCTGTCAGTGCTTCAATGGGATATAAAAGAAGAGAATAATGATATCCACCTCTTAGGAGTCTCGTTAATATTAAGATGATCTGTGTAAAGCACTTAAGCCCTGGTCTTCAGTATAGGAATTCTAGTTTCTACAGCCTGCCTGGGAAAGAAAGCACAATGAGAGGAAATTGGTTATTATTCTTACTGTGATAACCCAAAATTGTGAAAGTATTATAATGACAATGTATTTATTCATTTATAATAAGCCCTAACTTTGTCAGGAGCCACTTAGTTAATCAGATGCTAGAGGCAACACAGTAAAAGTACGTGGTCCATTTTGTCAAACGTAACAAGAGCAGCTTACGCTAACTCCTGAAGGTTTCTGCTATTCCTCAAATTTGCCACCAGATGACAGCAGTCGATAGTAGGAAAGAAAGTTCAGACAAGTGGACTAATGCTTCCTCCACTTGAAGCATCAGTAAGAGCTTCCTTTATTAAACACATACCTTTGCAAAGACAAATTCCTCTCCTCTTCTGGAACTTTGTAGGAGAGAAATGAAATGGCTTTTACTCACTCATAATCAGGATCACGGCTGACATTCCTTTAACAAGACAGATGAACAAGAAGCAAGCATATACATTTATTTAACAAAGTTTTATAAGACATGGAAGCCTTCCGAAAGGAATACCCAAAGACACAGGGGAAACTTTGTGTTTTTAGGATAAGTTTAATGAGAGGCATGAGTGGTTGTGGGGAAATATGATTGGACAAAAGGAAATCTGATTAGACAAAAAGGAGTATGATCTAATGATAATAAAGAAAGGGGTGCTCAAAAGGCCTGTTTGGTTCATATTCTTTTCTGTGTAAGATATCCATCCCTTCACTCTAGATATGGGGCAGAACACCTGTAACATGAGGACATTCACAGGATAAGGGAGATCAGAGATGCAACGAGTTTTATAGTTTGTTTTAGAGAACAGATGCGCTAGATTCTATGACTTGCCGTGGGGGGAGGGAGATTCTAGTTTCTATGGCTGCCTGGAGGATAAAGCAGAGTGGGAGGAAGGAGGGTAGAAGAAAGTTACAGATGCCTTGCTTCCAAGGTCTTTCTGATCTTCTTCAGTTCAAAGGACTGGGGATGCCAACGTGCCATCCAATGGGTGTACTATGTTCTGAGTCCCAACTCCCCCCATGCTAAAATACATGCACCAACAAGGATTTAAAAATAGAACAACGTGCTCTTTGAATATACATGTTGTTACCAAGCATTCTGAGAGAGTAATGTCAATGAAAATATAGCATTCGTAGGATTTGCATTGAACCAGGTTTTCACAGTGGGTCAGCTGTGCCCAAACCAACAGAAGCAGTTATTCACAAAATAAGAGCCCACACATCTGTCCCCCCAAAATCAGATTCCAGCCTTGATTAACTGCCTTATTTTTTATCATGTTTTAGAATTTTATATTGTGGCTAAAAAAAAAAACAGAATATGTAACATAAAATGTACTATCTTAATTTTTAACTATGCAGGTCATTAGTGTAAGACATATTCATGCTACTGTGTGACAGACCTCCAGAACTTTTTCATCTTGCAAAACTGAAATTCTATACACATTAAACAATTCACCCCTTTTTTCTTGGTACTGGGGAATGAACCCCAGGGCATTCTACCTTCAAACTATACTCCTGGTTCTTTTTATTAATTTTCGTTGCTGTTGTTTTTTTTTGGTTTTTTTTTTGTTTTTTGGGGGGGTTTTTTTGCGGTACTGGGGATTGAACTCAGGGGCATTCTACCTCCGAGCTACACCCCCAGTCCTATTTTTTATTCTTTATTTTGAAACCGAGTCTCACTAAGTTGCGGAGTGCCTCACTAGGTAGCTGAGGCTGGCCGCGAACCCGGATCCTCCGGTCTCAGCCTCCCGAATGCTGGGATTACAAGCGTGTGCCACCATGCCCGGCTCCGTTGCTGTTGTTTTGAAACAGGGTGTCACTAAATTACTGAGGGTCTAGCTAAGTTGCTGAGGCTGGCCTTGAACCTGCAATGCCCCTGTCTCAGCCTCGCAAATACTGGGATTAAGGCAGGTGCCACCATGCCTGCCTCCGGTTGACATTTAATTGAAGCTTTGAAGAGTAAATGTCAGAGTTTATGTAGATCAGAGAGTTGTATGAGTCTTCTTAAACTCCAAGAACTAGAATTTGGTCTTTCCATCTTAAATTGTGCTGCCATTGACTACATGCAGATCTCAGGAAAGTAAGAGAGAAGGGAGAGGTAGGATTGTTACAGAGTTGGTACAAAGAAGTAAAAATTGGCCTCTTCTGTTCTTGAACTCTAGTCTAGCAAGTCCAAGGCTTCAGTGGAGGGCCTCATTCATGGGATGCGTTAGTTGATCCACCGAGAATATCAGATCAGATTCAGACAAGCTGAGTTCAAATTCTGCCTCTGCTTCTTGCTATTCTGTTGGGGTTTTTCTTAGTTTCCTTGACCTTTCTAGGCCTTAGTCTGCTGAAGTGGAAATAACTGAAACGTCCTGAAAGAATTGTAAGTGAGGAGAATGTGAACTTTCTCTAGTGAGTGCTGGATAAATATTAGCTGCTACTAGTATTATTTTTATTACTACACAAATATTATATGTCAGGTTCTGAGGATACCACAAAGCACAGATCTGAGACACAAGAGAACTGACATAAACTGAGAAGTAACCAGAATGTTGTGGGGGTCCATGAGAGAGCCTAAGCCAGCCATAAAAGTAAGCAAAGGTTTCTCCTGGAAAAGGGAAATCCAAACTGAGAATTAAGCATTATTACAGTGCAGTGTCTACAATAGAGACAACAATGTCCACTAAGCCCTGAAGGTAGATCAGAGACTGCATTTTGCTTGTGATGATATAACAACAAGAGCTGACACTTTGCATGAGCACTATAAATGCACTTACCTTCTTAGTAATCCCGACGAAGCACTGTGGCTATCCCCACTGACGGCTGAAGACAGAGGTACAAAAAGATTAAGCCCTGTGCCCAAAGTCACACATCCAGTAAAGTGACACAGCCAGGATTGGGTCCTGAAACTTGACTTTTAGTAAATTACTAGGCTCTATTTTTGAAAATAACCATTCTTTAAAACAAGTTTGGAGAGACCTTAGCTTGACCAACTAACAGACAGATCTCCAACCCTATCAAGTAGCACAAAAATCGGGTTATCTCTCTGAAGTTCTCAGGTCTGAGAAGGATCCAGGGATGACCCAGAAGCCTCAGGACACCCACAGATCAGACCAGCCCCAAGGAAAATGGCAAAAATTGTCTATCATCAAAAAAGTATCTGTCAAGGAGCGTTCTAGAGCAAGCTGTCCAACACAAGAGTCACTAGTTATGCTCGCCTATTGAGGGCTTGAAATGTGACTAATGAGACTAAGGAACTGATTGTACTTAATTTTAATATTTTTATCAGTATAGAACTGAGAATGTAACTCAATTGTAAGAATACTTTTGCCTACCATGTGTGAGGCCCTGGGTTCAATCCCCAGCACTGAAATAAAAAAGAAAAGAAAAGAAATAGTATAAAATATTTTCCAGTACTTGAGAGGCTGAAACAGGAGGATTGCAGGTTCAAAGCCAACCTCAGCAACTTAGTGAAGCCCTCTGCAACTTCGTGAGACCCTATTTCAATATAAAAAATAAAATAGGGCTGGGGGTGTAGCTCGGAGGTAGAATGCTCCTGGGTTCATCCCCAGTACCGCAAAAAAAATGCAAAAGTATTGTTTTAGTAGGACTATATTTCCCTTTAACTATTGTATCACGAGACATATTGTAGTGGGTGAGTTCACACATATTAGCACATGATTTTTATACTAGTACATGATGTTTTAGATATGTTGGGTTAAATAAGATTATTTAAATTAATTTATTTTTGTTCCCTTTTACTTTTTTTTTTTTTTTTTTTTTTTTTTTTTTTTTTTTTTTTTTTTTTTTTTTTTTTTTTTTTTTTTTTTTTTTTTTTTTTTTTTTTTTTTTTTTTTTTT
>PVLC010000133.1:0-59565 GCA_004027655.1 Graphiurus murinus | reverse complement strand
AGGGCCTCACTAAGCAGCTGAGGCTGGCTGCAAACCTGGATCCTCCAGTCTCAGCCTCCCAAATGCTGGGATTACAAGGGTGCACCACCATGCCCAGCTCTCTTTTAATTTTTAAAAAGTCTTAGAAATGACACACTTTATTATGCCATATCTCTACTGCACAGTGTTGGTCTAAAAGAATCCTGGGGGTTATAGTCTCTGTATCTCATTAGGGAAGAGCCTGAAACATAGGATTTGGTCTGTCACACACACACACACACACACACACACACACACACACACACACACACTGCTCGGTGTCAAGCCTTCATGTTTTGAATCTGCTTATTGCTTGAGCAGCTTCAGCTAGAACAAGACACAAATATTGGCTCAAAATTTCTTAGCTCAAATGGTTACATCCATGTGTTTCCAGTGAAAAGATGACTCTGAGGAGTCAGACAACAGGAAGCATATCTTGTTGTAACCAAGTTCCTGGATCTCCTCGCATCTGCTTCCCCACTCAGGATGAGCAAGACACATGTGTGTGTGTGTGTGTGTGTGTGTGTGTGTGTGTGTGTGAGAGAGAGAGAGAGAGAGAGAGAGAGAGAGAGAGAGAGAGAGAGAGAGAGAGAAAGAGAGAGAGAGAGGATTGAACCCAGGGACATTCTACCTTCAAGTTCAACCCTAGCTCTTTTTTATTTTGTCTTGAAACAGAGTCTCACTAGGTGCTGAAGCTGTCCTCGAACCTGTGATCCTCCTGTCTCAGCCTCCCAAGTACTGGAATTATAGGCATGAGCCACCACATCTGGTTAAGACACTTCTTAGGTGCATCGATGCGGTAACACTTCATGATTAAAACAAGTTGTCAGAGTTCATTCTTCTCCCAGTCAAAGAAAAGCTGGTCTGTGCTCGCAGGTTCAGCAAGTTACCATCAAGGATGTACTCCTGGTGACAGAGGGGGAGAGTGTAAACCAAGTATGGAAGGACCAGTGCAGTACCCTCACCCCGGGGAAGACAAGTTCTACATACTCATTCACTGCCTGCATTCCATCACGGTTGCTGACACACCCTTCCCCCATTCATATGTCATTATCTGACTAAGCTCAGATATCAACCTGACCCCCAGTTAAATACACCTTGAAAGATGGCACTAATCTTGAAACCATTCACTCACTCACCCAGCAAATATTTACTGTGAATGCTGACGATGGTATGTGAGCAAAACTAAAAAATTTGCCTCCCTCAGGGAACTTAAATTCTAGCAGAAGAGACATTTAAGAAAGTGCTCTACAGATTATTTAATTTGGTAAAAAGTATGAAGAAGCACCGAGTGTACAGAGGGCTCAGAACAGGGCTAGCCACCTTGTTCAGGTGTATTTCTGCCATGTGTAAGTGAGAAGTCAGTGCCATAAAAGAAATCAGATTCAAAAAAGAAATAGGATTTTGTGTGCAGACTGCTGGGTTCAAATTCCAGCTGTGCATCCTACCAGTGATATAATTGGGGGCACGTTGTGCAGTCACTCTATTCTTAGTTTGTCTCACCTAAAAATAGGGATATAATAAGATAGTTGGAAAGGAGTTTTAGTGAGTCAACACAGAATACCAATGGGCGAGTTAAAAATCCCTGGCAAATAGTTAGCATTACTTCCCAAAGGTTGGTTATCATCATTGGAGACTGATGTGGATTTTCATATTAATTTGCAGTTGAGCCCCTTATAGAGACCTTTATCACAGGTGCAAGGTCCACATAGAGGGTCCCCTTACAAATGTTAGCCTGCCTCCAGACAGTACCAGATGTCATGATGGAAACAATACTTTTCATAAATTTCCAGACCAAGGAAAATAGATGATGACTCATCAACAAGAAAACCCAAGGACTAATAAACACTTTTTAAGAATTAACCACCCATACCAATTTCCAAGGAAATGCAAACTATAACAGTGAAACACAATTCTTTGTGCTTCAGTTAGAAAGCATTTATTGTTACCAATGACAGTGTTGCTTCCTTTTAGTTTAGATTGCTTATGTTAATAATGGTGCCAGAAAGGAGGCAATGAAATAGATAATTATCAGCCTTTCATTCAGCAAATTAAATAATTTGTATGTATTAGAAATTATACTCTCTTAGCCAGTAGGAGTATTAATTGAAACCATGTTTTCAAAAAGTAACAACAAAATATGTTTCTCAAAAGTGTTCATACCCTGTAAGTTTCATTATAGAGTCCCAGGGAAATACACAAAAATATAAGCAAAGATTTATCCACAGAGCTGTTCATCACAGTATTATAGCAGAATAATAGAAATAGTCTAAATTTCAATAATATTAAAATATTAAATAATAGAACAGCCACACACAGGAATTTTAGACATCTGTTAAAATTATTTACAAAAAAAGTATGAAGATTTTTAATCACATGTGGAAATACATATCACACAATATTAAATTTCTAAAATATCAGATATAAAACTATATACCCAGCCTAACCTCAAGCACATATGGCAATAGACTGAGTGAGAAAAATACACCAAAAAGACTAACAGCATTTATCTCGAGGCAATGAGTGACATGTGAATTTTATTGTCATATGAATAGGTGTCTATAGGTTCCATTTCTTCAAAATGTGTATAGAAGTATCATTGGCTTCAATGGTGCTCCAAGCCTATATCAATAAGCATGGGGGAGTGCCCAGAGGTGCCCAGGACTGCAATTGGACATGCATTTGCAGAATGGCTGCAGGTCACAGGGCCTTTAAACAAGAAAACAATGCCAGGGTTTAAGAATATAAGGGACTGGGCTCTGAGCACATGACAAGGTGGGAAAATCTCTCTCCTCCATCCTCCCAACACTTCACTGTGCAGCCTTTTCTCTTTCTACCTCCACCCCAGTGAATCCTCTCCTCAGTCCATATTTGCTCTTGGAGGATCAGGAAAGTTTCTCAACAGATTTTCTAAAATGCCAGATGTAAATCAAGCATGCAAAATTTAACATCATTCTACTTTCAAGAAAATTCCAGAGAAACTTTGTCTGTGGGCAAGAAACTTACTTCAGACAATGACACCGCAGTACTACAGGAACATTGTATCCTGGCGAGAAGAATGGGACCATTTGACCGTGTTTTGAAAACAGTCCATCCAGATACCTTAAATGCAAATACCCTGGACGTTGGCATCCAAAACTTTCAACCTTCTGCTTTCTTTCCCCAGGGGGCAGCAAGTAAGTTCCATCAGTGTCTAGTCTCAATGCCCAACTGCTTAGAAGACTGTATGGATCTGCCTCCCTCAAATGTGGAGTCAATCTCATTAAAGATAAGTGAACTGTATCATTTTCTTCAATCTCTGCCGCACTTAAGGCCAATAAAGGCCTGAACTGCTTTTGAGATTAGGAACACAATGGAGTGTGCATTGCCAGGAGGGTTCCCGAATCTTGGAGGATTCTTTTATTATGGAGGCATGTATGGTATTCTGATGCCTAGGAACTCACAGTGTAAACCACACTCTGTGGGCCCAGGCGTCTGGGGCTCAGACACATGGAAGTCACCAAAGGCAACCCAGGTCTCCTAATGTGTCACATGCAAAGAACAGGATTATCCCGTCCTCAATGCTGCTAAGATGCTGGTCCTCTGCAAACCCCTAGAGAGAGAAGGACTAGAAAAAAAAAATGGATGCTAGAGTGGTAAAGACTGGTTTGGGAAGAAGGAATGGACACAGAAAGCCAGAGAGAGGAAGGAGCAAAGGATTACTCCAAAAACTCTAGCAGGAAAGCTAGAATTGGGGAAATTAATGATCTTCATTTTAGATGTCTCAATTTTGACACCAAATCCTTCTCTCACTATGAAAGAGAAAAATCTTTTTTTCCTCCTAGTAGTCACCGCAGGCCAGAATGGGCTAGAAGACTGTTGCTGTTGCCAGAAGCAGGGGCTCTGAGATGTGTTTCTAGTTGCTACCAGCTGCAGCTTGTGAAATTAGAATGATCCTGCCCTGGATTTCAGAGAAGGCAGTGCACGGATACAATTTCACAGGCATCATGCATTGGCGCACAAATATTCAAGGGGAAGGAGAAGTACTTTTCCCACAACCTCACGCCCCTGAGAACCCTTTTAGAAAGATACAATCAATTTGGTGGCAGGAGGAAAAATAATCTAGACCCATGGTTCTCAATTCGAGAGCGTATCAGACTCCCCTGGGGGCTTAGACACAGATTGTTGGACCTCACCCCGAAAGCTTCTGACTCCAGAGGTCTAGGACAGAGCACAAGAATTGCATTTCTTACAAGTTTCCAGGTAGTGTTACCACTGGTGTTCTGAAGACCGCATTTTGAGAACTGCTGATCTAGAGGAATTTGACAAAGAGAAAGGAAAAACATACGTTAGAAAGTGTGATTTGTCAAGCCTTTTAATTGTAGTACACAGTACCCAAATTACAAAGACCATCCCACCCATACATACACATGAAACACTACAATTAGAGCACCAACTTATTTATTGGGAATACATTATGATAGAGGCACAAGCAGGTAGATGCTTTATATTAAATAAAGAAAATAAAATAGGAAGAGGATGCCGTAAGAGTAAGAAGAGAAAGAAAAGAAGAAAACATGAAAATAGAAGAGAATAGGAAATATTTACAGGTAGAAAAGGAGATTTAAAAAAAAAAAAAAAGCATGTGAGAAAGCAAAAAAGAAAGTACTGGGGAACCTCAGCCCTTCTTGATTTGGGACACTGTTTTCTATTTCATCGTGGAGATCAGAACTGGTTCCCAGGAAGTGCAGGCTTTGGGGCCACTGTTTCCTAAACTTCAGCCAGGATTATGCAAATGGTGATCCTATTTCTCCTACAAGGGAGACTCCAGTTATGTATGAGCTATTTGCTAGAAATTTTGGTACCTCTTTTTAAAACTTCTCATTTGGGAAAAAGCACCAAGTTAATTTCTATACATGATGTTAGGTAAGGGTGGTGTAGGGTGTTGTTTTGTTTTTCTTATTTGCATGTGGATATCCAGTTTCCCCAGCACCATTTGTGGGGGAAAAAAAAACAAAAAACAAAAAACAAAAACAAACCTACCTTTTCTCCATTGAATAGTCTTAGCATCCTTGTCAAAAAAAATCACTTGATCAGTGTATTTCTGGGCTCTCTATTCTATTGGTCAGTCTTTGTGCTAGTACCAAACTATTGCTTCTATCCCTAGATTGATGATGAATGTTTTTATCATAAAAGAATGTTGACTTTTGCCAAGTGTTTTCTCTGCATCTATTGTGATGACCGTGTCCATTTTTTTCATTCATTCTGCTAGTGTAGTATGTGACATTGATTGGTTTCCATATGTTAAATCATCCTACCTATTCAGGAATAAATCATAAATTCTGCTTGGTCTTTTTTTTTTTTTTTTTTTTTTTTGAGGTACTGAGGATTGAACCCAGGGGCACTCTACCTCCGAGCTACACTCCCAGCCCTATTTTTTATTCTTTATTTTGAAACAGGGTCTCATTAAGTTGTAGAGAGCCTCACTAAGTAGCTAAGGCTGGCTGTGAACCTGGATCCTCTAGTCTCAGCCTCCCAAGTACTGGGATTACAAGTGTGTGCCATCACACCCAGCTTGTATAATCTTTTTAATGTGCTGAATTTGGCTTTCTAGTATCTTGTTGAGAATTTTTACATCAATATTCATAAGGGATGTTATTCTATAGTTGTGGGGTTTTGTTTTTATAGTGTCTTTGCCTGGCTTTGATGTCAGGTAATGCTGACATTATAGAATAAGTTAGGAAATGCTGCCTCCTCTTCATTTTTTTTTAATGTTTGGCAAAGGACTAGTATTAATTATTCTTTCAATATTTGCTAGAACTCATTACGAAGCCATCAGTCAAGAGCTTTGGGGTGATTTTTTTATTACTTATACAACATCTAGTTGAGTAGATATATTCCAAATTCCTATTTCATCATGATTTAGCCTTGATAGATTTGTATTTCTAGGAAGTTTTCTGTGTGTGTGTATATTGAGATTTAACCCATAGGCACACTACCTCTGAGGTACACCCCTAGCCCTATTTTATTTATTATTTCGAGAAAGAGTTTCATTTAACTACTGCATGCTAGCCTCAAACCTGTGATCCTCCTGTCTCAGCCTCCCAAATACTGGGATTACAGGTGTGCACCCCTACACCAGTCTTGCTAGGAATTTTTCTACTTCATTTAGGTTACCCAGTTTGTTGGTTTTCAGTTCATCATAGTACTCTCTTATAATCCTTTGGTGTGTGTGTGTGTGTGTCTATATAACCACTAGCACTGCCCCATTTTTACTTCTGATTTTAGTAATTTTAGTCTTATCTTTTTCATAATCCATCTAGGTAAGGATCTATCAATTTTATTAATCTTTTCAAAGAACCAACAATTAGTTTCACTGAATTTCTCTATCATTTTTCTTTTCTCTATTTCACTTATCTCTGTTCTAATCTGTATTATTTTGCTTCCTTCTACTAGCTGTGGGTTTAGTTTGTTCTTCTCTAATTCCCTAAGTTCTCAGCTTGGGTTGCTGGTTTGAGATCTGTCTGATGTTTAATATAAGCATTTTTATAGCTATTAGTACTGCTTTGACTGCATCTCATAAGTTTTAGTATGCTGTACTTTCATTTGTCTCCATTTTCTAATTTTCTTTGTGGTTTCTACTTTGACCCATTGATTGCTTAAGAGTGTGTTAAATAGCTTTTAAGTTGTTCCTGGTTACAATATAATTTTCCCTTTCCTTATCCCATATTATTATTAGTATGTGGGGTGTCTGTGTGTTTTAGTTACTGGGGGTTGAATCCAGGAACATTCCACCTCAGAGCTACACCTCCAGCCCTTTTCATTTTTTATTTTGAAACAGAGTCTCTCTAGGTTGTTGAGAGTCTCACTATGTTACTAAGGCTGTCCTCGAACTGCAATCCTCCTGTCTCAGACTCCCAAGTATTGGGATTACAGGTGTTCACCCTGAAGCCTGGCCATATTTTATTATTTTAATAAAGTCAGCTAACACCTACTTTATGTTAACTGTTGGCACAGTGAAGAGCTGGTGATGCCCACCAAGGCAGTGCATTGCAGAGAAGAGGCCAACTGTGCAAAGGAAAAAGAGAGGACATTGAAGAACCAGCAAATGCAAGGACCAGGAGTCCAGACAAGACCAGAAGCCTCCTCCATTTCTCCCTCCAAAGATATCTAGAAGTCTGATACTGGGGTTCAAACCAATATCACCTTTATCTTGAACACTAAGGAGGTCCCAGCAAACTAGAACCCTTGACAATAAGTTAACAGTAAGCTACAATTCAGATTCCAAATCTTTAAAAAAAAAAAAAAAAAAACCTTTTTTTCTCCAAAAAACTATTTAGAGCACCCACATTGAACAAATTCAAACACTCTTGTTTTTCTCTACTTTAATATCTTGCAGCAAGAAGATACAGAAATCTTTTTCTACTTAACCAAGGAGAGGTGATGACCAACAGTCAAGTTCTATCCTCAAAATCATATTTGTGAGACTCCAAAGAGACCCACCTACTCTAAAACACATATAATTCTGACCCTGAAAAACTCTGGACTATAGGAATGGTGGCATTTCTGACTTCGCTTAGGAAATAAAACCATTCAAATTCTTGTCCTAATTAATTTAATGTATAGTAATTTGAAAAGGTTTTTCATTTTCCTGATATTAAATCTCTCCATCCAAGAAGGTGGCATGTTATTAGGGGTCAGGGGTGTCCAATCTTCTCTTTCTCCTGTAGATAATGGTATTCATTAGATTTTGACTTTTTTTATAGGAAGAATACAAGTTCAAGGATCTTTTTTAAATAGGCTGAATGACCTTCTATGCTTCCTGTTTTAGTAGGTATTGCTTTAAATTAGATTTTACAATTTTTTCCCTTAGGGGTATTTGTATTGAACATTGCTTGCTCTTCCAAGGTTCGTTTGCTCATTTATCAGACCTCACCTCCTCATAGATTTAAGTGAGCAATATCAACTGAAAAGTAGATTTGTTTGGATCCAAACTAGGTGCCATCAGTCCTTATAACTGCCCTGCCCTTGGGGAGCCTCCCTGACCAAATAGTGTCCTGTTCGGTGTGAGAAGGTAAAATCAAGGCCACTGTTTCAGTCCTCTTCTCAAAATTGTTTTTATTTTTTGTATATAGAATTACATGGATAAACTGTTTTTTCTTAAACCAATAATTTATTAAAACACATTTATTAATAGGCCCAAATACTTACATTGTCTTTCCAAGAGTATTTGAATTGATATTTGCAATTGATATTTCAGTGTTCGAACTTACTTAGAAATGACTCAAATGTTTTTCTCCATAGTACACTTATAAAAATGTATCTCATTTATATTTACCTAATTTATTCTAAATTATCCCTAGACTACTTACAAAAGCCGGTATAGCAGACAAGCAGTGTCATTGTTTTGGGTTATTTCTTTGCCACAGAAAAACTCTAAAAGTTGCTGTACTTAACATATAATCCCAGTACTTAGGAAACTGAAACAGAAGGATCACAGGTTTGAAGCCAGCCTTAGCAACTTAGTGAGGCTCAGCAACTTAACAAGATCCTGTTTCCAAATAAAAAATAAAGTAGGGCTGGGGATATCATTCAGGAGTAGAATGTCCCTGTGTTCAACTTCCAACACCGCAAAAAAAAAAAAAAAAAAGACATTGCACTGTACTTTCATTTAAATTTTTTTTTTCTCGGTCTTAAACATCTGATAAATGCAAATACAATCTTGACCTTCTTAGAAACCAGGCAAAAAGGTATGCTAACAATTCTACAGACCTCTTCATTTTTATTTTACCAACAAACTTGAATTAACTTATTTGTGTACTCACTTACCTGTAAGCCACTTTGAGTAGAATTCTTTAGGGAATTTTATCTGACATACTATTTTATAAAAATATAGTTATATCCAAATTCGCATAGCCGCTTGATTTTTAAAAAGCCTTTTTCCAAAGCCCCTTCCCCCTGTTTGTTTGGTCTCAAATGAGTGCTGGCAAAAAGTTCAGCAGAAGGAAAAATAGGTAAAAAGCCCAAAACCTTTAAGTGTTTTAAAATTAGGCATGGAAATCAAACAAAAATATTAAATTAGGTGTATACAGAACCAGTCAAAGGCAATCATATTACCATGAGCTCAGTAATGTTAGAAATCCCTGTTTTTAAAAAAAAAAAATGAGTGGCCACAGGCACCTCTGCCAAAGCTCTTCCTGGGAATCCTTCAGGCAGTTTACTTTGATGAGTTTCAATTAAATTCTGCACAATGTGGTCTCCCAGATGCATTTTCTCCAGATTCTAATACATATTGTGGCCAGACAATATTGCAATAGAAAAATCATCTCTTTCTTAAACTCAGACCATTTTTCCAAAATGTGCCCAAATGAGCTCTTGTTTTGGAACAGATATAGAGCTTCCCAGCTCTGCTTTATGCACACAACACACAACACACACACACACACACACACACACACACACACACACCACAAACACAGACACACAACAACTGGGTCCAGAGTCCAATAACTATTTCATTTGCCAAACAGTACCATTTTTCAAACGGTAAAAGCCTCAAACAGAGGTGATGGGGAATCCACCCAAATTCCCTGTGTTAATGAAGAGCACAGGCAGCCTGCACCACCACCAAGGAAGGGAAGGGACAGTCCCCCAAACAAAAGGATTCCAGGAGATGCTACAGACAGACTCAAGGCTCCCTGGCCTCCAGCTAGCTCACCAAAATTTGTCACCAGACTTCCATCTGCTCACCCCATGACAGGCCAATTAGGTCAAAAGATATTGAGGCAAGGAAAGTGACTTCCTTCAAAAAGCTGGCTGGAACAAAGATGGAGAATTCTCACCCCAGTCCATCTTACCTAGAGGCTGATTTAGGGGTGGTTCATATAGGGAATGGGTGAATGCACACGGGTGGGTGCCTTCTCACAGGTGGGTGTTTCTGGCCAAATGACACACACCTGAACCTAATGGTCTAGTCACAGATGTTTTTCAATTTTGCAAATCTCCAGAACAAAGACTAATTTCCTCTGGCTGTTCTTATCATTGATTGATTTGACCCTATGTAGTTCCTAACACATTACACAATGGACAGGCCAGAGTGGGCAGCTGCCTTGGGTTCTTTGTGTGTGCATTACTGGGGATTGAACCTAAGGGAATTCTAACTTCAAGCTACACCCCCAGCCCTTTTTACATTTTGTTTTGAAACAGAGCCTCATTAGACTGCTGAGAGTGAGTCTTGCTAAGTTGCTAAGGCTGGTCTTGAACACACAATCCTCCTATCTCAGCCTCCCAAGTACTGGTATTGCAGGTATATGCCATCATGCCTGACTGCCCCAGGTTCTCTTGATCTCCAAACTCATGGAAATGAAAGAAAATATGATTATTGTGGAAAAGAAGAATCAGGTGAGGTTAAATAGGAAGTTGGGCATGAAATTTAGTCTCAATGCTCAGGTTCAGAAATTTCAGGGAAAACTGTATTAATTGGTGCTCCTGCACAAAACAGAGTGAATCTTAATGTAAACCAGGGGTTTGCATGCTATACTTAATGAAAAGTGTTAATAATAGAAGAAACCTGTAGCCAGGTGTAGTGGCACACACCTATAATCTTAGTACTTGGGAGGCTGAGTCAGGAAGATCACAGGATTGAAGTCAGCCTCAGCAACTTAGGGATACCCTTAACAACTTAGGGAGACCCTGATTCAAAATAGAAAGGGCTAGGGATGTAGCATGGTGGTAGAATGTCCCTGGGTTCAGTCCCTAGTATGTGTCCCCTCTAGAAAAAATGAGAGAAACTGGGAGGGGGGTAAAAAAGGAGTAGAAAGGTGCTTGTATTTTTGCTCCAATTTTCCAAAGAAACTGACTTTTATGTTCACTCAATATAGATTCTATAAAGGCTGACTAATACAAATTAAAAGCCAAAGACTTCATTCCTTGTGTTAAAAAGAAGGAAAGAGACTTCCCTTTCCTCCCATTCTTAAAGCATTTGCTTTAGAAAATTCAGAATTTTAAGTTCTTTCTGCTTCTTTGTTATACGTGTAAATCTTTTCAAAAGTTAAATAAGCCTCTGTATTAGAGTTCTCTGGAGAAACAAAACCAATAGAATACCCATACAATTATAAAAGGGATTTATTAGATTTGTGTACGTAATCAAAGGCTGAATAGTCTCACAGACTGGAGAGCCAGGCAACCAGCAGTTGCTCACCCTGAGAACCAGTGGGACCAAGGAATCAGCCGCAGCCCAAGGTTGAAGGCCAGGAAGCCACCTGGAGAGTCACTGGTGCAAGTCCATATTTGCAGACTGAAGAGTCTGGAGTCTGCTGCCCATGGGCAATGACAACAGCAAAATCCACACATCCTCAAGAAGAGTCAGACGGAGCCAGTTCGCCATGCTCCAGGTGGGCTCCCAGCCTATTGGATGGTGCTACCCACCGCAGTCACGGCAGGTCATCCCATGCAGCTCCTGATCCACATGACCATCTTCTCTGGAAACACTCTCCCAGTCACCCCCAGAAGTGTACTTCACCAACTTTCTAGGCATCTTCCAATCCATTCAAGTTGACAACCAAAATCAACCATCACATCCTCTTACCAGCTTGAAGACCAGGACGTTTTGAAGGATCTGGGAACCTTATCTTGGAAATGATCAATACCAAGGGAGATCTTGTCCCTTTTTCAGGGTTTCTGTGTAGGGTAGTAGCTTAATTTCAGTGAACACCTCACTCTAATTTGCAAAACTATCTTCTGTGATAAAAATATGATAACTTTATGTTTCAAGTTAGGTCAAGTAGCTAACGCATATGGCCACTCCAGTTACCAATCAAGTTGGATGAACGGTGTATGACAAATGATACTGTCAAACCCTCTTACTTGAAGACTAATTATTGTTGATCTTGAGAACATGTATATACTATAGCTTTATAAAAGGGTGAGATTTCTTTCTGTCTTCAATCTCTTAGCAACTGCCTGTGATACACACATCACATTCCGGTTAACTTCTCATGCAATATTCAAATTGCTTTCTTTCTCTTCTAATTTTGTGGAGTAGTGTTTTGGATTGGGAAGATTTTTAAATGTCAACTATCTCCAACAATTATTAACTATGATAAACTTTCCAATTCTAGGATTTTGGTAGGCCTGAAGTTCAGTACTGCAAAAAAAAAAAGAAAACTTTGATGTCCAATATCAAAGACATCTGAGAAAACACAAATATATGCATTTTCATAAAAGATTCTTAAATTTTTTAAAAATGATTTTATTTTCTGACTGTTTTCCATTTGTAGTCATTGACATTAAATAAATATTTCATTAAAGATGCATAATAAAATCCTTATTCTAACAATTAAGTTTTAATTCTAGTTGCAACTCTATTCTTTCTTATATTTCTAACACATATTTTTTTCAAATTGTTTAGTTAAAAACAATTAACTAGGATGGGAGCCCAAGATGGCATCTGAGTGCTGTGAGTTCAAATCAAATCTGCCAAAAAGCAGCCTCCTGACAGGGAAAAAAAAAAAAGTGACAAAAAAGCGAACAAAACAAGGAGATTTGAACTACAACCTAAGGGATGCCAGAAAGCCGCGCAGGGAGAGACCCCAGAAGGCTCAACTGCACGGCAGCCCCAAGCCGTGGAGCCTCGGCTGCGGCGGCCTTTAAGCCTTTAAGCCGGCCGCCCAGCTGCATACCCAGCGACCAGGCGTGGAGTAAGCGACTCCAGAACTCCACATCCTAACCAGGCAGCAGATCCCCATACCTCCCACAGCGACCAGAACCCATGAGACGACCAGCATAAGCCCCCACGGGACCACCCCAGCTCACCTCTCACACCAGAGCTGGAACAGCGAACAACTGCACTGCACAGCTTGAATCAAAACTGCCACAAACACAGTTTCTTGACAGAAGGAAAGAAAAGCGAAGCAGCAAAAAAAAAAGTGAATAAACCAACAAAAACAGCTGAACAGAACCCAGGGAGAACAAAGGAGCCAGCGCGCATACGTGCACAAGCGGCAGTGGCTTACACTGCAAACCAGTGGCCACCATCTTGCTAGCCGCCATCTTGGCAGCCACTATCTTGGCAGTCACAAGGAGCAGCATCTATTAGCACCAAGACCCCCAATGACCTCCTGCACACCTAGCGAACAGAAGTGGAGTAAGTGACTACAGAATTCCACACCGTAATCAGGTGGCATATCCCTGCAGGAACAACAATGATCAAGAACACCTGGGACACTCCAGGTCACCTCTCCAACTGGAACCAGAGCAGCAGGGATCTGTAAGTTAAATTGAAACCTCAGGGTGTGGGGGCCCCTATACATAGCACACACTCAATCACCCACTCTTCAAGCAATTGGATAGAGCAGAAGTGCGGGAGCGACCCAGTGCACACAGGGCACAGAGAACTTCCAGGCACCCTGAAAAATGCCTGGCATATAGTTTGCACTCTCGCCACCAGCAAAAGTAGAGAGAGAGAGAGAGAGAGAGAGAGAGAGAGAGAGAGAGAGAGAGAGAGAGGTAGACAGGCCCCGTGGAGAGCGCAGAGAAACAAGCTTGCAGCAGGAAAGGCATCAGCGGAACCCCCTGCCTGTACTGACAGAGCAAATAAGAATGCCAGAGACACACTCGAAAATTTAAGCTCTGTACTTACAAACTAGCAGGGTTTTTTATTTTGTTTCTTGTTGTTACCATTGTTTTTTGGTTTTGGGGTTTTTTGTTATTGTTGTTTTGTGTGTGTGTGTGTGTGTGTGTGTGTGTGTGTGTTATATCTTATTTGTTTTTACTTTGTTTTCATTTTGTATTGCCTTGATTTATTTATGTTTGTTTGGATGATTGGTTGCTTTGTTTTTGTTTTATTTTGTTTTGTTATGGGGGGGAGGGGTTGCTTAGTTTGTTGAATCTCCTCCTTATCCCTTTTACAAGCTTCCTTCCCTCTCTCCCACCTAGATTCTTCTCCTTAGCACTTCTTCTCTTCTCTTTTCTTTTTCCTTTTTTCCCTGTCTCATATCAAGACCATTTCATACTACCACACTTAAAACTCTACACTGACTACCAGAATCCCCTGACATATCTACCATCTCTAAACTCTACAATATATCACCTCAACACACTCAACCACTTATTCCACTGGACCATACACTCTACTTTACCCTATTCTTACATTCATCACTGTGACAACTCACCCAACCTTTACCACTGAACACAAACTGTTCCTGTATATACGAGCAGACACCTCTAAACCCCTGCTACAGAGATTGGATGAGAAAACTTGCAAGAGCAGCAAAGATATAAATCTAAGAACAAGAGAACCATGGGAAGGAAAAATAGCAAAGAAACAATGAGCCACCACAACCCCTCAATGACAGATCTCACCAACCCAGAATGGCAGAGATTACCAGAAGAACAATTCAGATCTTTAATACTAGAAACAATACAAGAATTTCAGAAAGAATGTAGGGAGAGTTGGAAAGAAATAAAGGAACAAATAATCAAAGAATCTGACGACCTGAAAAGGAACCAAAATGAAGTGAAAGATGCAATAACTGAAGTGAAGGCATCAATACAAACTATCAACAGTAGATTAGACCACACAGAAAATAGAATATCACTCTTAGAAGATGACCATTCCAAAAATAAATCCATAATACATAACTTAGAAAAAAATTAGACAGTATGAATTGGACATCAATGAGATCTGGGCCAATTTTAAAAGAGCTAACCTAAAAATAATAGGCATAGAAGAGGGATTATAAGTTGAAACTTATGGAGTAAACAATCTTTTCAAAGAAGTAATATCAGAGAATTTTCCAAACATAGAAAGAGAAGTTGACACACAGGAAACATATAGAACTCCCTCCAGAAAAGACTAAAGAAGAGGTTCACTACGCCACATAATAATCACGTTGACTAATGTAGAGGCTAAGAAGAGAATTCTAAAGGCAGCAAAAGTAAAAGGCCAAGTGACATTCAGAGGCAAACCAATTAGAATCACTCCAGACGTCCCAAATCAAGTCATGAAAGCCAAGAGGGACTAGAGTAACATATTCCAAACTCTGAAAGAAAATAACTTGCAGCCAAGATTCTCCTGCCCAGCAAAACTCTCTCTCAAAATTGACTGGGTTATAAAAATCTTCCATGACAAACAGAAACTGAAAGAATTTATGTCTTCCAAACAAGCACTAGAGAAAATACTCAATGAGATTAATTAGAAAGAAGAACTAACAAGTAAACGTTAGAACCAGAGAAACAATAATTTCCAGGAAACAAACAACTAAGCAAAGAAGAATAAACACCACCAAAAACAGAAGTCAAAACTCAAAATGTTAGGAATTAAAAATCATCTCTCAATAATCACACTGAATATAAATGGTCTAAACTTCCCAATAATAAGGCACAAGGTGGCAAAAAGGATCAAAACCCAGAATCCATCTATATGCTGCCTGCGAGAAACACACCTTACAAGCAAAGACTCCCACAAATTAAAGGTGAAGGGCTAGAGTAAGATAATCCATGCCAATGGAACTCGAAGACAAGCCGGAGTAGCAACCATGATATCAGATAAATTAGACTTCAAGCCTAAGCTTATCAGAAGAGATAAAGCAGGGCATTTTTTACTAGTGAAAGGAACAACCCAGCAAGAGGAAATAACAACTATCAACAGCTATGTCCCAAACATAGGTGCAGCCACTTTCATAAAAACAAACTCTGTATGATTTAAAGACACACAAAGGTCCCAATACACTAATACTGGGAGACTTCAATACTCCTCTCACATCACTAGACCCATTTTCTAAACAAAAGGTCAGTAGAGACACCTCAGACCTAAAGAATACCATAAACCAAATGGACCTATTAGACACATACAGACTCTTTCACCCAACTACAACTGAATTCACATTTTTCTCAGATGTACATGGAACCTTCTCGAAAATAGACCACATTCTGGGCCACAAAGCAAGCACTGGCAAATTCAAAAAAATGCAACATAATTCCCTGCATCTTTTCCGACCACAATGGAGTGAAACTAGAAATCAACTCTAAGAAGACCCAGAATGACCATGTAAACACATGGAGACTGAACACCACATTGCTGAATGAGGATTGGGTCATAGAAGAAGTAAGGGGAGAAGTTAAAAAACTCCTAGAAACCAATGAAAACAGAGACACAGCATATCAAAACCTCTGGGACACTCTGAAGGCTAAGAGGAAAATTTATAGCACTGAGTGCCCACATAAGAACAGAAAACCACCAAATAACCTAATGACACAGCTCAAAGCACTTGAAAAACAAGAAAAGTCTAACCCCAAAGCTAGTAGAAGACAGTAAATCGTGAAAATCAGAGAAGAAATTAATGAAGTAGAGAATAAAAAAGCAATACAGAAAATCAACAAAACCAAAAGCTGGTTCTTTGAAAAAATAAGCAAGATAGATAAACCATTGGCCAACCTAACCAAAAGAAAGAGAGAATCAACCAAAATAAGAGATGAAAAAGGTAATATTACCACCGACAGTACAGAAATACAGAGGATCATCAGAAACTATTTTGAAAAACTATACTCGAACAAAATGGAAAATCTAGATGAAATTGACAAATTTCTAGATACATATAATCTCCCTAAATTGAGTCAAGAAGATATAGAAGCCTTAAACTGACCAATAGTAATTCAGGAGATAGAAACAGCAATAAAGAGTCTACCATCAAACAAAAGCCCAGGGCCAGATGGTTTTCCAAGTGAATTCTATAAAACATTTATAGAAGAGCTAATCCCAATACTCCTCAAACTATTCGTGAAATAGAAAGAAACAGTACCCTCCCAAACACATTTTATGAAGCCAACATCACATTAATACCAAAGCCAAATAAAGACAGGTCAAGAAAAGAAAACCATAGGCCTATATCATTGATGAGCTTAGATGCAAAACTGCTAAACAAAATACTAGCAATGTGCATTCAACACCACATCAAGAAAATTATACACCATGACCAAGTCGGGTTCATTCCAGGGATGCAAGCCTGGTTCAGCATACAGAAAACAATCCATGTAATTCACCACACAAACAGAATCAAAGACAAAAATGACATGAGCATCTCAATTGATGCTGAAAAAGCATTTGACAAGATCCAACACCCATTCATGCTAAAAGCACTTCAGAGAATTGGAATAGGAGGAACATACCTCAAAATAATAGAAGCAATATACAATAGGCCCACAGCCAACATCATATTAAATGAAGAAAAACTGCAAGAGTTCCCACTAAAAACAGGAACAAGATAAGGATGTCCATTACCACCTTTTCTGTTCAACATAGTACTTGAGACTCTAGCCAGAACAATAAGGCAAGAGAAGGAAATCAAAGGGGTTAAAATAGGGAAAGAAGAACTAAAATTATCCCTTTTTGCAGATGGCATGATACTATACTTAGAAGACCCAACAAAGTCAACCAAAAAACTTATAGAATTGATCAACAAATTCAGCAAAGTATCTGGATACAAAATCAATCTTAAAAAATCAGAAGCATTCCTGCATGCCAACCATAAATCCACTGAAAAAGAAATTCAGAAAACAATTCCACTGACAATAGCACCCTGAAAAATAAAATACTTAGGGATAAACCTAACCAAAGAGGTAAAAGACCTCTATAAGGAAAACTACAAAAAGTTGAAAAAAGAAATTGATGAAGACCTTAGAAGATGGAAAGATCTTCCATGCTCATGGATAGGCAGAATAAATATCATCAAAATGGCCATCCTCCCAAAAGTGATCTACAGATTCAATGCAAGTCCCATGATATTACCAAGGTCACTCTTCACAAACATAGAAAAATCAGTTCTTAAATTTATTTGGAAGAGCAAAAAGCCCAGGATAGCAAAGTAGTTCTTAGCAACAAGAACCATGCAGGAGGTATCACAATTCCTGACTTCAAACTCTACTACACAGCCACAGTAATGAAAAAAAAAAAAAAAAACAGCAGACACATAGACCAATGGAGCAGAATAAAAGACTCAGAAACAGACCCACATGCTTACAGTCAATTGATTTTTGACAAAGGAGCCAAAAATATACACTGGAAAAAAGATAGCCTCTTTAACAAAGGGTGTTAGCAAAACTGGCTAACCACATGCAGGAAAATGAAAAGAGACCCCACTTGCTCACCCTGCACAAGAGTCAACTCAAAGTGGATCAAAGACCTGGAAGTCAGGCCAGAGACCTTGCAACTACTTGAAGAGGGCATAGGACCAACACTTCAACACATAGGCACAGGTAAAAAAACTTTCTCAACAAGACCCCAAAAGCATAAGCAACTCAAAGGAAGATCAATACATGGGATTGCATTAAACTAAAGAGCTTCTGTGCAGCAAAGGAAACTATCAAGTACCTCAACAGATAGCCCACAGAATGGGAGAAAATTTTTGCCAGCTACTCTTCTGATAGAGGTCTAATATCTAGAATCTACAGAGAACTCAAGAAACTCACAACTAAGAAAACAAATAACCCAATCAAAAAATGGGCAAAGGATCTAAATAGACACTTCACAAAAGAAGAAATACAAATGGCCAATAAATGTATGAGGAAATGTTCTACATCATTAGCAATCAGAGAGATGCAAATCAAAACTACCTTGAGATTTCACCTAACTCTAATCAGAATGGCAATCATAAAAAACACGACAACAACAAATGCTGGCGAGGATGTGGAGAAGTGGGAACCCTAATACATTGTTGGTAGGATTGCAAATTAGTGCAACCACTTTGGAAAACAGTATGGAGGATCCTCAGATGAACGGGAACGAGCTTACCATATGATCCAGCAATACCATTTCTGGGTATCTACCCAAAAGAATGGAAACCAAACTATCAGACTGATGCATGTTTATGGCTGCACAATTCACAATTGCCAAACTATGGAAGCAGCCAAAATGTCCATCGACAGATGAATGGATTACAAAACTATGGGATATGTACACATGGAATATTACTCAGCCATAAAGAAGAACAAAATCATGTTATTTGCAGGGAAATGAATGCAACTGGAAAACATTATGTTAAGTGAGATAAGTCAATCACAAAGAGTTAAAAAGCATATGTTCTCCCTGATATGCGGATGCTAGGGAGAAGAAGGGGCATAAGAGGGTCTCCAGATGAAAAAGAGAAAACCTAGATAAGCAAAGAAATTGACTTAACTGAGGGGGACGGATGAGGGGGAGAGGGGACACCCTAATGCACATGATGTACTTTCACAAATATATCAGGGTTAATTACTAAATTGAACTTGAGAAGGAGAGAGGGGGAGGGAGTGGGGTGGGAATGGGGGAAGGGGTTAAATGATAAATGTGTGCATATATGCCTTTATCAGCCTATACCTAACAAAGATGTATGATTACAATGCACCAATTATTATAAAAAAAATTTAAAAATTAACTAAATTGTTAACAGTTTAGCTATATTGTTCAAGACATAAATTCAAAAATCATTAGATTCTTCTCACTTATCATTCCCATTATATGCCATTTTTCTTATATTCACAAGCCATAAAATATTCTAAACTGATAACTTTTCATCAATATTTGTTTTCTTATTTCTTGTAGACACTGCATTGTATTTTTAGCTTCAGCAGTATCTTTTTTGTAGAGAAATTATATCCCTTTTACCTTTCTCATTTTGTCAGTTTGTCATTATTGAGTTATGATCTTTTGTATTTGCATAAGTTTCTGTAAGTAAACTCGAAACTTTATTTTCTTAGAAAATAGGTCACAAAGCCGGGCGTGGTGGCGCACACTTGTAATCCCAGCATTCGGGAGGCTGAGACCGGAGGATCCAGGTTCGCGGCCAGCCTCAGCTACCTAGTGAGGCACTCCGCAACTTAGTGAGACTTGGTTTCAAAATAAAGAATAAAAAATAGGGCTTGGGGTATAGCTCAGAGGTAGAATGCCCCTGAGTTCAATCCCCAGTACTGCAAAAAAAAAAAAAAAGAAAATAGGTCACAAAATAATCTTACCTATTATGGATCTATTTTACTAGTGTTCAAAGATCACTGTGTTTTAACCCTGCCATTTAAATTATAGTATTAATCTATTTTGTTAACTGACCAAGATTGGGTTGTCTGGCTAGGCAAAATAACCTGTGGATTCTTCTTCCCATAATAATCTTAATACTATCTCTTACTAAAGAAACTACATATACCTCCTTTCCCTTGTTTGTATTTGATTACCTGAAACATATTAGACATTTTTTATATCTTGTGGTTCTAGTAATTAACCAATAAATTTTACTTTGTTAAATTTGAATTCATTTATTTCAGAAGTGTCCTTTTTGTTTGTTTGTTTGGTTGGTTGGTTGGTTTTTGTTTTGGTTTGGTTTTGGTTTTGGGGTGGTACTTGGGATTGAACTCAGGAGCATTCTACCTCTAAACTACAACCTCAGCCCTATTTTATTTTGAAACAGGTTCTCACTAAGTTTCTGAGAGTCTTGCTGAGTTGCTGAGATGGGTCTTGAACCTAGAATCCTCTTGACTCCAAGTACTGGGATTACAGGTGTATGCTACAACACCTGGCAAGTGTCTCCATTAGAAAAAAAAAATCTTACATTTTATGATATTTAATACATGGGGAATTTAGGATGCATTGTTTTAAGCCCTTGATATTTAAATATAATTTTTCAGCCCTTACATATCACCAATCTCAATTCTCAATGCCCAGCATTTTTAAATACCTGCATGAAGCTGGGCATGGTAGCACATGTTGTAATCCTAGTACTTGAAGGCTGAGAAAGGAAAATTGCAAGTTTAAGGACAGCCTCAGCAAGTAGTGAGACTCATCAACCCAGCAAGATCCTGTTTCAAAATAAAAATAAAATAGGGCAAGGGGTGTAGTGTAGGTCAAAGGTAGAATTCCCTTGGGTTCAATCCCCAATACCACAATCAATCAACCAATCAATCAATAAATAAATAGATAAATAAATACCTGCAATGGGTTTATCGCATAACCACCAACTCTCAGTTATTCTATTAAAATATAGGATGACCATAGTTTAGGAATAGTATGGTTCATTTTAAATATCATAGATTTTAAAAGAGCCAGTATCTCAACTCATGTATCTAACTCCAACTATCCTGAAAGAACTTAGATCATTACTGGAAAAGATAAATACAGAGTGGGGGGATAAAATCACTTTTTTAATCTAGAAGACTGATTGACTAATTTCTCTGAATTATTTATTCTGTAAGTCTATAAATCTAAAGCCATGTCTACAGAGAAAGTAAAAAACCTACAGAGAAAGTAATAAAAAAAAAGTAGTCCATCTGGAATTATAGGGCATAAGTAAGTTATATTTGACAAGTACACAAAGCATTCTGAGAACCTAGATTTTTTTTTTGGATGTCTTGCTATATGATGAGGCAATCTCCTACTTAAGAATGGCAGCTTGTGGCAGACAGAACTTATATTTCTGTATTCTGCAATGCATATAATTTTGAACTTCCATAGAACTTATTATTAATTATAAATATTACAATTATTGAAAATAATAATATGTAATATTTATGGCTCTGTACAAAGAGCATTACACAGAGTTTTTGTTCTAATCCTTACAGTAACTTTATTGTATAAAAGCTATATTACAAAGATAATTTCAAAGATGAGTATATTAAGTAATTTTGCTAAGATTACATACCTATGAAGCAACAGAGTGAATCCAGATATGTCAAACTCCAAATTTTCCTATAAGTTGTGAACTTGTTAAGTGAGTCTCAACTAGTGCTTCTTCTACTCTGTATATTCTTACTGCTTTGTGATAATTTTTCAATAATTGCTCATTGGATGAATAGATTAGATGGATGGATGGATGGATGGATGGATGGATGGATGGATGGATGGATGGATGGAAATGTTTAATAAATGAGGAAAATCAGTGAGAAGTACATTTCTGCTAATCAAAAGCATCTGTAGAGCCAGCCATGCTGGTGCATGTTTGTAATCCCAGTACTTGGGAAGCTAAAACCAGAGGACCCAGGTTCGCCGCCAGCCTCAGCTACTTAGTGAGTCCCTCAGCAACTTAGTGAGACTCTGTTTCAAAATAAAGAATTAAAAATAGGACTGGGGGTGTAGCTCAGAGGTAGAATACCCCTGGATTCAATCCCCAATACTGAAAAAAAAAAGAGCCTTGCTACATGTGCACCAAGAACCTGGATAATGTACCTCTCTGGCAGGAAGATGAGTAGTTTCTCACCTTTGTCAACCACTTCCTCACTATCTCTACCAGAGCCTATGTTTAGCCCAGATAGGGCCTTGGCTCTCCATCTCTCACTTTTAGGTGTTAAACTCACCACATTTTGTTGCAAACCCTTATGCAGCAGATCTTACTAAAGAAAAGTCTAAAAATCACATAGGTTCAACAGGATCCCCAAAGACTTGTATAAAATGCATAACTAGCTGGGTGTGGTGACCCATGCTTGTAATCCCAGTACTTGGGAGACTGAGACAGGAGGATCACAGGATTGAAGTCAGCCTCAGCAACTTAGTGAGGCTCTCTGCAACTTAGTGAGACTCTTGTTTCAAAACGAAAGAATAAAATAGAGCCAGAGATGTAGCTCAGAAATAGAATGCCCCTGGATTCCATCCCCAGTACCACAAAAAAATAATTAATTAATTAGTTAATTAACTAAAATACATAATTATTTTAAAAGGTAAAAAATGGATCTGCATGAACGTTTTCAGATAGAGAGAGCATCCTGAAAAGACAATTAATGAGCACGTATTAAACATTCACTGTTTATGTTTTGTATAATGCTAAGAACTACAGCATAATAAGTTTAAGCAGGCCAAAAAAAGTATAGGTATACGTAGATATACATATGTGGGTAGATAAATTATATAATATATATGCATATATATGTAACATGTGCATAATTGAAGTATAATGTCATGAACAAAATAAAAGCAACCATATCACTCACACTGAAGAAGAATGACAAGGCTCAATGAACCAGAGGCATGCTTGCCAAGATTTAATGGTATGAAACAATGATAGAACTTTGCCTTCTATATTTGTTTTTCCTCTATTCTAGGAGGAAATTAGAGTATGCACACCACTTAGAATGGCTACCCAGCGCACAGCTCTCTTCTTTGAGAACAGAGATTAACTGTCATGTTCAAACATAGCTGCTGAGACACATGACTCAGGCTAAGCCAATCACTGAACTTGGAAGAGCCAGAAGTGCAGGAAGCAGAGAAAAAGAATCTATAGAGGAAAGGCATGGCTCAGGGGAAGAGGGAGAGGAAGTCTGAGAACTGGTTGTTAGCTCTTATTTCAGTACTTTCCTGAATCCCTACTCGTAATTCTTGCCCTTGTTTCACTGAAGGATCTTTACATCCTTATAATTGACTCATAATTTTGCTTAATTGAGCTTGTATTACCAGGAAATAGTAACTTTTAAGATTTTTAGCTAAACATCGGCAAAAATATATCCTAATGGTCATAATATAATTCTGTACAAAAAATTAATACAATTTTATCATAATATGGACTAACAATAAATACTTTAAATGAATTTAAATTCATTAAGAGTAGACTACATAAATAATGGTATACACCTACAATTAAATTCTAACTGAACATTTAAAAAATCACATATACATCAGATTGTTTTCAAAATTAGTTTCTCTTTACCTATTATCATCTTATACTTGGCATTATAAGTTATTTCAATGCTAGCCTAATACTTAAAACATTGACTCCTGCGAAGTTTTTCCATACCTAAAAAGAATTATGACTGTAATGTCCTATTTCTGCAAAAAAGACCAGAAATCTGATTCATAGCCATCATGTAAGATTCCCCTATGTGATTTTCATACTTAATTTACATTTCCTCCAACGCTTTTTCTTAGAAAAATATCTTATCCAGACTAGAAATTAAATACCAATCCTTTTACTTTGATATACAGCAAAAGGTAGACAAATAATGCACCTTTCTCTCTTCTCTTATTTACTAATGTGGAAATCTCTACTTTATGAAGATCATAAAATCAAGTATGTTAGGGTTCTCTTGGCCTAGACATAGGAATAGCACTAGAGAGAAGTTGTCAATAAAATAAGGATCATGGATAAGGATAAATGCAAGAGTAAATGCCACCAGATTAATTAATAAAGATGGTTTTATCATTTGAGGAATTTTAAAAATAGTAGAAAGTCAGAAAATAAACTGAAAATTTTGGCTTAAAAATGATTTTGCATGTCGATGTTTTTAGTATATGACAGTAAAAAGACAATGAGCTTGAGAGTCAGTTATATCTGTGGTCAACCTCAAGGCAGCTAAATCCTGTCAAGCCAGTGTTTGCTGAGAATCAACACAATAAAGCAATCACATTTTTCTCTCCATGCTCAAATACCTCAAGACTGGGAATCTCCAGACCACCCAGCCAAACTCCCAGCACATTCCTCTGGCTGCAGCTGAACTCATTGTGACAATTTCTTGCAGGAACCATATGGCTACATTTCCCTGGGGCAAAACAACTCAACCAACTGTGATGCAGGATAGGAAGTCTATAATTTCTCATCTGGCAGAGTTTGGGTCCCAGAAGCATGGAAGCTGGCAGCCATCAGGTTCTCACGTGATTGCAGCTGGCAGAGCAGTGGTGGTGCCTCTGAGGCATTATAGCTCAGCCAGCCAGGTCATAGGCTTGAAAAATTATAATCTCTGGCCCTGCTGAGTTCAGGTGTGGTGAGCATGGAGACCAGCAGCCAATCAGAAACCGCTGCTTGCCTGCACTGGCTAAGTTCTATATCCTATTAAAGAATCCTTGGGGAGCTAACTCCAACTCTGATTACATGGGATAGATATATTAAGGCAAATATATACTCCCAGCAGAGTCCTATTATAAAGGGACAAAGAGTAGGACTATCACACAAGGAGACAAAGGAAACCAGCACAACAGATATACAAATCTAAGAATCCTAAAAACATGAGAAAGAAGGCTAACAAGGAAACAATAAACTTCCCACACACCACAACAATGGAAATCACCAATCATAACTGCAGGAAATGCCAGGATAATTTGGAATTTTGATTATTGATATGAGCAAAAAGATAAAAATTAAATCAAGGGAAGTGTACAAAATATGAAAAAGTATATCAAAGAAATTGGTGTCCTAAATAAGAATCAAAAAGAGGCCCTGAACAAAATAGACACAATAATGAAATAAAGTCTTCAATAGAAAGCAGCAGACTAGACCACATGGAAAATAGTAACACTTTTAGATCATAGCTTATTCAAAACTAGCCACATAGTCAACAATCTAGAGAACACAATACAACAACATGACCAAAATATTCAAGATACCTGGAATAATAAACAACCACCCTTATGGAAAATAGGCATTGAAGAAGGCCTAAAAGCAAAAATCAAGAGAATTAAAAACCTCTTCAGATAAATAATATTGGAGAATTTCCCAAATATGAAAAATGAGATGGATATCCACATACAGAAAACATTCAGAACCCCAATTAGACAATATCAAAGAACTTCTCCACACCACATAATTATCAAAATGATTAATGTAGAAGTCAAAGAGAAAATCTTAAATATTTTGAGAACAGAAGGCATGGTGACATTCAGGGGAAAAACAATAAGAATTACTCTGTAATTCTCAAACCAAATCATGAAATCCAGGAGGGCTTGTAATGATATACTCCAAACACTGAAAGAAAACAACTTCCAACCAAGACTGCTATATCCATCAAAGATATTTTTTTCAAAATTGACAAAGAAATAAAACATTTCCAAGACAAGCAGAAACTAAAAGAAATCATGACTACCAAGCTAGCACTAGAGAAAATACTCAAAGAAATAAAACACAAAGAAGAAATTAAAAAAGAAAGAAAGAAAGAAATGCCAGAACTAAAGAAAGGACAAATTTCATCAGATGAGCAACTAAGTAAAGGAGAACCAACACTATATCAAACAGAAAACAACTCAAAATGACAGGAAATCAAAAATTATCTTTCAATAATGACATTGAATGTCAGTGGTCTCAATTCCCAATTAAAAGTCATAGACTGGCAATGTGGATTAAAGATCATAATCCAACTATATGATGCTTGAAGAAACATTCACAGGCATAGACATTCACAGGAGAAAGGAGAAAGGATGGAAAAAGATATTCCATGCAAATGTAAACCAAAAGCAAGCAGGAGTAGCAACTCTCATATCCAACAAAGCAGACTTCAAGCCAAAACTTATTAGAAGAGACAAAGCAAGCCATTTCATACTGATAAAAGGAACAACCCAACAAGGAGATATAATGATAGAAAACATTTCTGCCCCAAATATGGATGCACCAATTTTTTTTATTGGTGCATTGTAATCATACATCTTTGTTAGGTACAAGTTGGTAAAGGCATACATACACACATCTCTTATTTAGCCCTTCCCCAATTGCCACCCCACTCCATCCTCACTCCCTCCCTCTCACTGCTTCTCATATTCAATTTAGTGATTTACTTTGATATGGTTTTGAAAGTACATCATATGCATTAGGGTGTTTCCCTCCCCCAGCCCCATCACCTTCAGTTAAGTCACCTTCTTTGTTCCTCTAAGGTTTCTTTCTTCATCTAGAGTCCTTCTTATGACAAACTTTCTCTCTAGCTTCTGAATATTAGGGAGAGCATCTGATTTTTTACTTTTTATGACTGACTAATCTCACTTAACATAATGTTTTCCAGATCCATCCATTTGCCTGCAAATGACATGATTTTGTTCTTCTTTATGGCTGAGTAAAATTCCATTGTGTACATATCCCAGTTTTATAATCCATTCATCTGTTGATGACCATCTTGGCTGGTTCCACAGTTTAGCAATTGTGAATTGTGTGACTACAAACATAGATACACATGCATTGGTCTGATAGTTTGGTTTCCAATCTTTTGGGTGGATACCCAGAAGTGGTATTGCTGGATCATATGGTAGGTTCATTTCCACTCACCTGAAGACCCTCATACTGTTTTCCAAAGTGGTTGCACTAATCTGCAATCCCACCAACAATGTATTAGAGTTCCCACTTTTCCATACCCTCACCAGCATTTGTTATTGTTTCTGTTCTTGATGATTGCCATTCTAATTGGGGTTAGGTAAAATCTTAGGGTAGTTTTGATTTGCATGTCTCTGATTGCTAATGATGTTGAATATTTCCTCATACATTTATTGACCGTTTGTATTTCTTCTTTTATGAAGTGTCTGTTTAGATCATTTGCCCATTTTTTTATTGGGTTGTTTGTTTTCTTAGTTGTGAGTTTCTTGAGTTCTCTGTATATTCTATATATTAGTCCTCTATCGGAGGAGTAGCTGGCAAAAATTTTCTCCCATTCTGTAGGCTCTTTGTTAAGGTTCTTGATAGTTTCCTTTGCTGCACAGAAGCTCTTCAGTTTAATGCAATCCCATGTATTGATCTTCTTTTGAGTTTCTTGTGCCTTTGGGGTCTTATTGAGAAAGTTTTTACCTGTGCCTATATGTTGAAGTGTTGGACCTATGCCCTCTTCAAGTAGCTGCAAGGTCTCTGGTCTGACTTCCAGGTCTTTGATCCATCTTGAATTGACTCTTGGGATGCACCCATTTTTATGAAATAACTCTTAACTCCTTGTGATTGTGACTTCAACACATCTCTCACACCACTCGATCAATCTTCCAAAGAAAAGATCAGTAAAGACTCTTCAGACCTAAATAATACTATAAACCAATGGACCTAATAGACATTACAGACTATTTCACCCACCAACAGCTGAATATACATTCTTCTCAATTGTTCTTGGAAGCTCCTCCAAAACAGCCACATTATAGGCCACAAGGCAAGAACTAGCAAATACAAAAAATGTAATATAAATTCTTGCATCTTTTCAGATCATAATGGAGTGAAAGTAGAAATCAATAACAGGAAGACCCACAGGAATTACACAAATACATGAAGGCAGAATGATACACTTTTGAATGAGGGCTGTATCATACAAGAAATAAGGGGAGGAATACAAAAAATTCTAGAATTAAGAAAAATAGAGATGCAACGTACTAAAATCTATGAGACACTTTAAAGGCAGGTGTAAGAAAAAACTTTGTAGCATGAGTGCCCACATAAGAAAAGCAAAAAGTCACCTAACAACCTAATGATATACTTCAAGACCCTCAAAAAATAGAAACAAACTAATCTCAAAGCCAGTAGAAGGCAGAAAATAATTAAAATCAGAGCAGAAATCAATTAAAAGGATAACAAAAAATATAAAATATCAACAAAACAAAAAGCTGGGTTTTTGAAAAGATAAACAAGACTGATAACCCCTTAGCAATCTAACCTAAAGAAAGAATCGACCCAAATTACTAAAATAAGAAATGAAAAAGTAGATATCGTCACAGATAGCAGGGAAATCCAGAGGATCCTCAGAAACTATTTTGAAAACTTATATTCCTATAAACTGAAAAACAGAAGAAAATGACAAATTTCTAAATACATACAACCTGCCAGGCCTAAACTTACCAATACTAAGCTAAGAGATCAAAACAGCAATAAAAAGTCTTCCATCAAAGAAAAGTCCAGATTCAGATGGATCCCCAGTAGAATTTTACAAAACCTTTATAGAATAACTAAGCCAAATGCTTCTCAAATTGTTCCATGAAATAGAAAGAGATAGGATTCTTTCAAATTTGTTCTATGAAGCCAGTATCGCATTAATACCAAAGCCAAATAAAGATACCTCAAGAAAAGAAAATTAGACCAATATCTTTGATGATCATAGATGAAAAAATTCTAAACAAAATACTAGTGATATGCATCAAGAAAATTATACTCCATGACCAAGTTTGTTTCATTTCAGGGATGCAAGGCTAGTTCAACATACACAAATCAATAAATGTAATTCATCACATAAGTAGAACTAAGGACAAAAATAATATGATCAAAGTTGAGTGTAATGGCACATCCCTGTAATCTCAGTACTTGGCAGTCTGAGACAGGAGAATTGCAGGTTTGAAGACAGCCTCAGCAAGTAGTGAGACTCTCATCAACCTAGTGAAACCCTGTTTCAAAATAAAAATAAAATAGGGGATGTAGCTTGGATGTAGAATGCCCCTGAGTTTGATCCCCAGTACTACAAAAAAAAATAAAAATAACATGATCATCTCAATAGATGCTGAAAAAAGCATTTGACAAAACCCAACACCTATTCGCATTAAAAATAAAAATAAAACACTGCAGAAAAACAAAATAGAAGTAAGTTCTTACTTCAACATCATAAAGGCAATATATGATAAACCCAATGCCAACATCATACTGAAGGGGGAAAAACTACACAAATTCTCTTTAAAATCAGGAACAGGCACCAAGTGCTGTGTGCATGTATGTCACTATCACGACAAACTACATAATGGTATGAGACTACAATGCACCAATAAAAGTATAAAAAGTCAAGAACAAGCCAAGAATTCTCACTATCATTACTCCTTTTCAATATAGTACTCAAAACTTCAGCCAAAGATATAAGGCAAGAGAAGGAGATCAACGGAATGCAAATTGGAAAAGTTTGTACTGACGTTCTCTATTTGCAGATGACATGATCCTGTACTTAGAAGACCCAAAAGACTTCTAGAGCTGATAAACAAATTCATCAAAGATACCAATCATGAATCCACTGAAAAAATAAATCTGGAAAGCAATTCCATTTTCAGAAGCCTCAAAAATAAATAAATAAATAACCTAGGTATAAATGTAGTCAAGAAGATAAAAGACTTCTACAATAAAAATTATAGGACACTAAAGAAAGTAAATGAAAAAGATCCTAGAAGATGGAAATACTTCCTATGCTCTTGGATAGGCAGAATAAATATTACCAAAATAGCCATTCTACCAAAAATGATCTACAGATCTAATGTAAACACTATTAAAATACTGATGCTATTCTTCACAGAGCTAGAAAAATCACTCCTAAAATTTGTATGGAAGAAAAGACACAGAATAGATAAAGCAATTCTCAGCAATAGGAACCATACGGGAGGCATCAGGATAGCTGACTTTAAATTATACTATAGCTCTGTAGTAATAAAAACAGCATGATATTGGCACAAAAACAGACACATAGATCAAGAGTACAGAATAGAAGACAAGGAAACAAATACATTTATAGCCAATTGATTTTTGACAAAGGAGTAAAAAACATATGCTGGAGAAGAGAGCTTTTTCAACAAATGGTGCTAAGAAAACTGATGATCCATTTCTAGAAAAATGGAATTAGTCCCCAACCTCTCACCCTGCACAGGAATCAACTGAGATGAATCAAAGACCTGGAAATTTGACCAGAGACAGCAATTACTAGGGGAGGGCATAGGACCAATGCTCCAACATATAGGCACTGGTACAAACTTCCTCAATAAGATCTCCAAAGCTCAGGAAATTAAAGCAAGAATCAATAAATGGAATGGCAAAATGTTTAGAGTGTATGGTAAGGAGAAAGAGTGGTCACAAAACAGTATTATAACATGGCCTGATTTTGTAAAATGAGATACTAACAGTCTTTATAGAATAGCATACTTAAAATAATCCCAATAGAAGACAGCTCTAAAAGTTTATTTCTAAGAACAAGAATTATGAATTAATTATACTTTCTTTCATGTATGCATGAGTGTGTAGATAGATGATGGATGAGAGATAGAGACAGAGATAAATAGATATATATAGAGAGAGATAGACACACAGAGAAATGGCAGTTCTGGGTTAAGTTCAGTGCAATATAGTAAACTTTGAATTTTTTTTTTTTTTTTTTTTTTTTTTGCGGTACTAGGGATGAACCCAGGGGCATTCTACCTCTGAGCTATACCCCCAGCCCTATTTTTATTCTTTTTATTTTTGAAACAGGGTCTCACTGAGCTGCAGAAAGCCTCACTAAGTATCTGAGACTGGCCGCAAACCTGCAATCTCTTGTCTCAGCCTCCCAAGTATTAGGATTACAAGTGTGTGCCACCATGCCCAACATAAAATTCATTAATTTTTAGTGCAACAATATATAAATCAGAAGAACAACTTAATGATTCGTAGTGTAAACCATTCCTTTCCAGTAACTGAATGCCTGTCTGCTGTTCCAGGGCTCTGTTTTCCAGATTATGTACTTGAGAAGCCTGATTCATTAAGCAGCACAGAGAATAATAACGAGTCTCAGCTACCCTGAGTGTCTGCTCCGCTAGGCCCTATGGAAGCCTGAAGAAGTCTTACGTCTTCAGTCTTGTTCCTCACAACTATGTATCTAAGAAGCATATTCCATCGTTATTTCCATTTTATGGGTATGGAAACTGAAATATAGATTGTATAGTTTTCTCAAGAGCTCAGGGATGATAAGGTAGAGACAGAACCTGGTCTTGGGAATGTCTGAAGCCAAAACCTGGCCTTACCTAATATACTATCCAAGATTTTTCAAAACCCTGGATGAAGTTTTATTTCAAATATAATAATAGGGAGAAAGTTCCCTCTAAAGAATTTGCTAGCTTGTTCCTTTTTGATAATGAGAACACTGAAACTGAGCGTGTCTCCTTTTACCTTTGGAAGTTCAGAGATATAAATATGGCAGCCCTTACAAACTGTGATCTGGGGTTCTCTTTTCCTGGATTTTGATTTTTTACTTTATTTTGACATTCTCCAAGCCTAATTAAGCCTAATTAATATTTTTCCTACTTTACTACCTAAATTTTTGTTACAAATCCTCTCTCATCCTCCAAAGAGTTTTGAAGTAAAGGAATACAGCAACATTGGGTCTTTGTTTTATTATATTTCCAGTTCACCTCACCATAGCATTTTCTAGATTATCTAAAAAAAAAAAAGTAACAACTTTTTCCAAGCTCATATGCCATATCTTTCCTTTTGCACACATTCTGTGGTTGTCTAAATCATATTAATTTCAAATTTGCTGAAAAGAAAATAAAGCTTATAACTTGACGGCTCAACCACAGTGTGTGGTTTCATTTGCTTGTTTAATTTTAGATCATACTTTTCAGTGACATCCGTTCAGACTTGAAACTTCAGTCACTTGCTGACCCTAATTCTCAGCGTATCGGATGGAGTCAGCATTACCAAAGGGAAAGCCACCAGTAAAGCAAATTTGCATGTACCTGCCAACGTATAGGTATGTCACTCTAAGTGTATGTGTTTGAAAAAAAAAAAAAAAAATGGAAAGTTTCCTGACCCACTTTAAATCAGTGTTTCAGTAAAAGGCTAGTGAGAAACTCAGCTAAGAAAGAGGTTTGGTTTCCATGATGTTAGTACTCATTACTCAAAGGAGAAATTGACAGGCTCACATGGTCTGTTTGACTGTGGATTTTAACATAGGAATTGGGGAAACACTGAGGAGTCATGGTTGTTTTAAGGTAATGTGGCGTGACACCTCTTCCTCCTTGCATGCCTTGGCCTCTTACTCAGATTCCAGGCACTATCTCAGGGCTTTGGGGCTGGCAAAGAAGATGCATTAAGAACCATGCTCTTTTACGCAAGTAATATGCTATTTGAAACTCATCGAGGGCCGAATACTTTTTCATCAGATACCTCACATAGATGATGTAATGGCCGGTCAATGTTATTTTGGCCAGATGGATTATGTGTGTTTTTAAAGATGACCAAACAGTTTTGTGATCTGATTCCACTGGAAAAAAAGAGAATTGTCTGGTCTAACATAGGTGGGAGAAACACCAGAAACCAAGAGTAGAAGAAAGAAAAGTGCTTACCTAAAGGAGCTATTTATAGCCGATCCAAGGGGAGAACACTGCAAGAGTTAGAGGGAACAATGGTGAAAACACAGAATCCAGTGTTGGAAAGGATTCTTCCTTCTGTCTCTCATCCCTCACCAGCCCGTTGACAACCACTCTGCTAAAATGCCATCCTTGTTAATCAATCTGGGTGTGATGGTGCACACCTGTAATCCCAGTACTTGAGAGGCTGAGACAGCAGGATCATAGGTTTGAGACCAGCCTTAGCAACTTAGTGAGACCTTGTTTTAACGTAAAAAATAAATAAATAGAATAAGTAAAAGTAACAGGGTATAGCTCGGAGATAAAATGCTCCTGAGTTCAAACCCCAGTACTACAAAATAGACAGATAGATAGATAGATAGATAGATAGATAGATAGATAGATAGATAGATAGATTAGATAGATGATAGATAGATAGATAGATAGATAGATAGATAGATAGATAGATAGATAGATAGATAGATATGTATTTATTCAGATCTTTAATTCATCATGTTAGATAAGGGAGAAAATTTCCTCTCCCAGGGATTCTAGATGAATCCCATACCCACCCCTAGAGTATTCCCACTCATCAGTTTATGGCTCAGATGGTCCCTCAGAAGCATAGCCATGAGGAATACGTAGCAGTATTACACAGAGAAGAACATTAATACCCTCAGGCTCATACTGAGACTGGTATTTCCTACTTAATAAACCATGTTAATTGCATATGTATTAAGTTCTGGTTTTTGCAAGATAATATCTCTAACCTCAGAGATAAACCTTGGTACAAAACAAAATTAAAACCTATAACTTGGGGATAGATTAACTAGATCTTGATAAGCTGGATCTCAACCAAATTTTGACTTTAACAACTCCCTCCCCAAGGCTTTCCAGGTGGTCACTCTTGCAAATATTTCTTCTTTTAGCATTATGTTTTCCTTTTAAGTGTCTGTGTGACATTGTTCCTTGGGTGGGGGGCATTTTCAAAGTGTCAACCCCTAAGTTTAAAACCTAAGGGAATTCTCTCCAGTTACTCATTACCTTCTCTATTAGATCAAGGCCAAGGAAGACAGTCTTAGCCGGTGATATGGATGGCATTAAAGTTCTCCAAACAGCCATTATCTTTAAATTATAATACACTTTCATTACTAACCATACAGTGCCTCCTTTATACTAAGACCACTGTTATTTTTATAAAAAGGCTACAGAATAGAAATTAATAAGTCTTTCAACTATAGCCCTACCATCTAAGCAAGAAATAAAAATTAGATATTTAAATTTATTTTATATTTTTATCGATGTCTTAATTTTCCACCATGTTGAGAAAAAGACTCCACAGTGCTCCCTTCTGGAATCCAAAGTAAAAATATTTCTTCCATCCCTCATATTATTCTATTTAGAAATAATACTGTTACTATTAAGTGGCTTAATAATTTCAAAGATTCTTGAAAATCACTTCCAGGAATCAAGAAACCCCCAACATTTCACCACTATCGTCCCTTCAAATGAATGTTTGGCTGCTGGGAATTCTTTCCAGTCTCCAGGAGCACACCTGCCCTGCCTATCCAATCTCAACTCCCAGCTCACAGCTCTCAGTTTCCTGTTGCTTATGGTCATCTGTTTCAAGCCCCAAGAGAAGCAAGACTGATAACCCTGAAGACAACTACTACAAATACTATGCAAAATAATCACCCCTGATTTACTGCTCTCACTGATTCTTTGATATTTTCTTCCTCCAAGAAGTCTTCAACGATCAAAGGTTATCTGGTACAAACACTTATTTCATAAAGCAGAACACTAATCCTCAACAGAGCAACTAAGTCTCACAGAGGAAGAGCTACAGTGCAAAGGTGTGCTCTCATTCAGGGCTCCAGAACACACATTCTCGGTCTAGGCTTCCTTCTGCCTCAGAGACTCAGATCCAGACCTGAGCCAGCTGCCTCTGCACAGGAACCCAGAGGAAGAGCCGGAAGAGCCGAACCCTCCCATTTTGCACACACTCTCTGTTCCTTAGTGCTCCTCCAAGAAGCAAAGGATTCCAGCTCACGCTTACATGTGGCAAATTAGACCTACACAAGGCTGGGCACACACACTTCATTCTTATGCTATCGTGAAAAATATCTTGTTTCTCCACCCTTATTTTAAAGCAAGGATTGGCATCTCAAAGGTGGACACACAGGCTGCATTTCATTGGCCTGGGATGGAGGAGAATGGCCAGAGTCAGACCTTCCACCTTCCCCATCAACCAGAGGAATCCACAGCTAGACTTTCCCTTTCACTCCAACCTTGCCAGAAAGTAACAGGAAGGAATCTCCCCTCTACAAGGTCCAGAATAGGCTACAGCCCGGGCACTCTACTTTTCCAAATATCAGGACAACTAAGCAGGACACTGGATTATAAAAGGAAACTGCTGGGATCTGCAAAGAAACAAGATTCTGAGCATCTGAGACAACATTATTCATACTGTCAATCAGTCAAAATATTGGACACCTAGCCAGTGCAGTGACACATGGCTGTAATCCCAGTACTAGGGAGGCTGAGACAGGAGGATTGCAGGTTGGAGGCCAGCCTCAGCAACTTAGCAAGACCCTTAGCAAAATAAAATGTAATGTGGCCCTCTTTCAAAATAAATAAAAAGTGTGAGGATGCAGCTCAGTGGTAAAATGTCTCTGGGTTCAATCTTCAGAACCACACTGAAAAAATAATAATAATATTGGACACTTCTATTTACTAGACACTATGCAAAGCAATATAAAGCCAAAAAAAAAAAAAAAACCAGTTACCTGTGTTCAGGTAGCACACAGTCTGTTTAGCAAGTCTATATGTAAATGAATTGTATGCAATTTGAGAGAAATATGCATTACCAACTATGTTTAAGAAAAGAACAAGCAACAAGAAAGCAAAATGTGAAGGCCCATGTTATAGATATATGTGGAAGGCTGCTGGTGTAATGTGAGTTACAAAGATGAATAGCACACTGGCCTTGAAGGCTGACAGTAAAATCTAAAACTGGATATATATATTAAACATAATTTTTAAAGTTGAAGATAGCACAACACACAATAAAACAAAAGCCACGGTGATGGGAGGGGTTCATTCCAACTGAGGTCATCAGGAGACACTTCTGGACCTACAAGACATATATTTGAACAAGATCTTAAAAGACAAGTGAGTTCTAATAAACAAGTTCTAACAAACTGAGGATGGGAAAGGGCATTTCGGAGACACCTGTACTTTAAGAAAAGGTATGTAGGTTGTAAAAAGAAGATCAGGGATCAGGGCATGATAGTGCCTGCCTGTAATCCCAGTACTTGGGAGGCTGAAACAGCTGGATTACAGGTTTGAGGCTGGCCTTGGCAACTTAGCAAGACCTTCAGCAACTTAGCAAAACCCTATTTCAAAATTTTTAAAAAGGAAGGCTAGGGGTATAGGTTGGAGGTAGAGTGTTACTTGGTTCCATCTCTAGTACCAAAAATAAATAAAGCCAAGGGTATTAGTTGGAGGTAGGGTGCCTCTAGTTTCAAGCCCCAGTACCAAGGGGAGGAGGGTGGAAATGAGAAGACCTGAAGGAAAACAGGATGTTTGCATGAACTCAAATACTAATTCACGTGCTAAATCCACCTTTTATTCAGTATGCAAGCTAATGGGAGAAGAAAAGTCACCATCAGAGCTGGGCCTGGGGAACCCTTATTGAGAACAATGAGGAAGAGCAAAAGTGCTATTCCAGCAGACTAAGCAGGTGAAAACCTGAAGTACGGGAACAGCGGTGGACCTGGACCTTGTAATGGGGAACAGAGGTGACAGATGCTGCAGCTTCTGAGACCAAGCTGATGCCACCTGGAGGAGGACCAGAGGACTCACGGTGGAGGGAGATGGTGATGTCCACACTGGAACTAGGGAAATCAGTTGGAGCTGCATCCTGCGTCCTCTTTTGTCTCTATCTGCTTCACCTCTCAAGGTTTCTACCATCACCACTGAAATCCAGCTGCTCGTGGCCTCCCTCCGAGTTCCCTCCAGGTCTATCTAGCCAGGAAACGGAAGCCATTTCAGGCATTTACAGCAGAGAGAATTTGACTCAGGGAACTGCTTACACTGGTGATTCAGATTGGTGTCAGCAAGAAGCTTCTTTATCCTCAGGCTGGAGGGACAAAGGGAGCAAGAGCGCTCTCCCTCCTTTGACCATTGCCCTCCCCCACCCCTCGGCCCTCCAGTCTCCTGGTGACCGAGCCCAACTGAAATCCAGCTGGCAAGGATGTCTGAGAAAGCACCTCTATCATAGAATAAGATAGGGAGGGATGGACCTAAAGATAAGCAGGCCCGTAATCCAGCCAACTTATACACAAGACAGCTGGTCAACCTCCCTAGACTACTATGTTGAAAACAAGATACCAGCTCAGAGGCTGGAAGGTACTGTCCACCTCCTGGGGTGAGGGGGGCAGGGAACAGTGGCATAGAGCCATTCACATCTGTGTTCACTGGTCCCCCCATCTTTATCATCTTGATCACAGTCCTCGACTCCTCAGGAGGAACTAGCCTCAAGGACCTGACCCCACAGTCATCTCACTGAGAGAGTGGAGAGAAAAGGAGAGAGAGATTTTTTTCCTCTTTCCATCTTCTCCCGCTCAACCCTCCTCTCCCTTCTCCTTCTTATCTCTATTTCCCACTGCCTCCTTTTTCTTCCTTTGAGGAGTTAGGATGGCTAGGTGATTAGGGCAGAGGACCTAGGAACTAGGAATATTAATAACATACAGAGATAACGGCAGCTAGCCAGGGATGGTTTCATACTGTCACAGGAATCGTGACAATTCCATGAAGAGTCCAGAGGAGTTCCTTCCCAGGCTTGGGGAGAGGGAACTCACCTCAGGACTAGCAGGGTCCTTGGCTTCCATGGCAGAAAAGAATTTCAGCAGATGCCAGTCAAAGACAGAAGTTTATTTAGGAACATGAGGGGGAATACATGTTCAAGGGAGAATGTAGGCCACCTCAAGACTGAGAGAGGCCTGTGGGGTCTTTACAGTTCTTTTATAGGAGACTCCTGGGAGGGGGTGGGTAGGGATGCACAGCAGGAATGGAGGTCTGGTTTTTCCCAGAATCCTCAGGCTTCTGACATCCAATGGATAGATATTTGGATGAATAGCTGGGTGGTGCCTGGGCTTGATCCATATTCCTTATGGATCCTTTTTTGACCAAACAGCTTAGAAACTTTAGGTGGGGAGATAGTCCTTTATGATTAAAGGTGAGGGCCTTTGGGGGATGTTTGCCTAAGGAAAAACAGATGCTGGAGGGTAAAGATAAGTATGAAGTTTTTAGATTTTAATGCTACCCTTTTCCCTTTCTTCCCTGTTTGTCTCCTTTCTGCCTTTTTCTTTCATTTCTCCTATTCTATCTCAATACAAGGGCCTCAGGCAAAGGGTCTGAAGGAAACTTCAGTCCTTCTTTTGGGCTAAATACTGAGAACAGCCAGTATGAGCAGATTCCAGAAGTAATCAAGAGGGAGGTAGTGGGCAGTGAAGGAGAATGCAAAATGGTGCCAGGGACAGTAGGGATTCAAATTAGTGATTAAAACTAAGACCCTGAAAGGATCGATCACAGTGAAGATGGAAATGAAGGATTGAAACTGGATAGAGTCTAATCAGGGACACAGGGGAGTCACAAAAATGGGGAAAAAAACAGTTCCCTTCAATGGAAACCCATTTTCCAGGACCCCTCCCCTGGGAGCTTTGCTGTTCTCTCTTCCTCTGTGGTTGTGTTTCGCATGAGCATTGAGGACTAGTGGTATGCAGTTGCTGGCACTCTGTTCAGGCTACTCATGCGTGGACAGTGCCAGAAGTCCCTGCCAGCACTCAATGTTCACCAGGGCCTGATAGGCTGTTGCACTTCCACTCTTTCTTGGCAAAAAAAAAAAAAAACTTCTACGCTGGTACGCTTACCCTTCTATTGAACTTTATTCACCAATTTTTGAGTGACCAGGACCTACCCAGTGAGGAAAACGTGGCTTTACTCATCTCCTTCCTTCAGTTTCTCTCCCCATTTCCAATTGCTTCCTCACTTTGCCTAGTGACATTCCCTTATTCTTCCATCTCCGTCTCTCTCCTCTTTTAAAGAATTTCATGAGATTGAACCTTAAAACACCTACTATGTGGGCTGGGAGTGTAGCTCAATGGTAGAGTGCTTGCCTAGTATGCAGGAGGCACTGGGTTCAATCCCCAGCAAAACACACACACACACACACACACACACACACACACACACACAAAAGAAAGAAAAAAAATCACCAGATATTAACAAGTTGCTTGGTTGCACACCATGTTAGTCATGTTTTAATAGTAAATATCATGTCTCTTGAACCTACTTATTAGTTATTGAGTAGACATTTAACAAAACAGTTGTTAAATTCAATTAAATATAATATATACTATCATCATTAAATTACTGATTGTGTGTGTGTGTGTGTGTGTGTGTGTGTGTGTGTGTGTGTGTGTTACAGAGGATTGAACCCAGAGGTATTCTATCTCTGAGCTTCACCTCCAGCTCAGTTTTGATTTGTGACAGGGTCTCACTAAGTTGCTAAGGGTCTTGCTAAGTTGCTGAGGCTGGTCTTGAACCTGCAATCCTCTTGTCCCAGCCTTCCAAGTACTGAGATTACAGACATGCACTACTGCATCTGACTAAATTATTGATTTTGTTTTGTTTGTTTATATGCTATCGCCTTGTGCAGTTTTTGGAATTCTTTGTTTATATGCCAATGTCTTAGGTTGTTTTGTCTCCACAATATCTGGTCAGGGAGTATGGTAAGGAAAAGAAAAATCAAGTGGGAAATCGAGGTGCATGACACCAGAAGGCTTCTATGTGGTCTCGGACTTCTATTTCCCCATGAACCATGAAAATGGAGCATAACCCTATGGTAATTTCATAAGTAAGTAATATTGACCCATAGCAAAGCATCTTTGCTCAGCTCCAACAAGTAGTCATTTGAAGAAAGAAGAGAGAAGGTAGTCTTTAGAAGCATGAACTTCTGCCCTTCCCATTTTCCTTCAGAAGCAGATGTTACCAGTCATGAAAAGGCGGTTCTTCTCTGACCTCATTGAGGATGGAACTTTTAACTGAAATGGTGTCAGCCCCCGAACCCACTCCGACACGCCAACGTAAGTGACCACAGAAGGAGCAAAGCCCTATAAAAAGAGAGAGCGTAGTGCTCCACTTGGTCCACCTCCTAGCAGGCGCGAGCTCATTTAGCCCCGGTTGAGGAAGAGAAGCAACCATGTCTCTCGGGACGACTTCGTCTGCGGTGAGTCCAGCACTGACATGCAAGGTGCTCATTGACCTAGACCAGATCGTATTTGGGGGCTGTAGCATAAATCACTGGGTTCTGACTGTGGAGGTCCATGAATACTGTATATATAAGAGAGAAAAATGAAACATTTGGTAGATATTCAAGTCTCTATGCAACAGTTTTAAGAATTGATACACATCAGTTTGAGAGATGAGATTAAAACTGAAAGATGTCTGTATTGGGGCTAAACCACACAGAAGTGTGAAATGATGCTGTGCACTAAGACTGTTTATTGACACTTTATTTTTTACTACTAAGCATTTAATATAATTCTCTCATGGCAATTTTCTTTAACCTATAATAAATGGGTAACTATCCTTGAGGATTTAAAAGCTGCCAAAGCAACCTTTGTGTTCATTATTTTACACCATTCTCTTGTTACATCAAAACTATTCATTCTAAGTATAGGTGTATAACTGGGCTTTAGGAAAATGGGCTTTATATTTTTTAAATATTTAACTTTAGGAATCTTTTTTACGTCTAATTTTATTATAGAATCAAAGCATAATAGACTTAAAACAACCATAAAACATACCTAAGAAAACATAAGGGGGGGAATCCAGTTTTTAGTTGGACATTTTTCAGTGGAGCAAACAGTATTTCTAACATGAATACTGGCACCACAGTTCTTTTCCAAGATGCACATTGACTTCACATAAGATTGCACAGAATTGTAAGACTGAGAACAATGGTGCAGGAGGACTCTTCCTCCTAGAAAATCAAGGTCATTCATTCTCCCATCGACTTGATGATGGCACCTGTGCTGACAGGCTGATGACGTGGCATAACTTGACATTTGTACTGAAATTGCTGCCAACCAATATATAACAAGTCTTTTCTAAGTCAAAAGAAGATTCTTGAAAACTAGTTAAAAAAAAATTCCATGGTCTTAATGTTATTTTGTAAGCAGTGTTTTGTTTAACTGATCTGAAAATTTCATATAGATTCCACAAAACATGGTATGTTTCCCATGATTAGAATATAATCATCATCATAATGAACTTGTTAACAAAAAACCACGTGCTAATCCAGTCTCTCCTTCCTGTCTCCTTTCCCATTCAGTTCCAGTCACTGCTGCTGCTGCTGGCCCTGGTGGCTGTAGTGAAGGCAGGAATCGCAATGCCGCGTAACTCAGGATGTCCCGGTGAGGAAGACAAGAACTTCCTCCAGAACGTGAAGATCAACCTGAACATCCTTACCTCTAGCAAGAATTCCAGAAGGCCCTCAGACTACTACAACCGATCCACTTCCCCTTGGAACCTGCAGTACGTAAGAGCCCCAGATAGAGGGTTTGTCTTCTTCAACTCTCCTCTGCATCAGACCAAGTACATTGCCTTGAGCATGATTTTATTCACTCAGAATCATCAGCAAAACCCCAAAGGGCCCTAAACAGAGCAATTATTCTCAAACCTGCATTCTACAGACTTCCTGGACAGAGCACAGAACACTCATTTTTATCAACTAGCCTATTAGACCTCATTGTCACTGACACCAAGTCAACCCAATTTAGTGATTGTCATTGTTTTAATATTCATGATATTTCAAGTTTATTGTTCATTTATTCAAAAAATTAGACATTTACCATAGGGGATTAATATTTGAGTTCTATCAGACCTATGACTGAAAAGACTTGTTGAAAATAACATAATTAACTCAAATGTTTGTGTTTCTCTTGGGAGAAGCATATTAGCACAGGAAAATATAGCTTGAATCCTAGTGATGGAAGTATCGTGCTGGTTATTTCTACTATTTTTTAGAGTTAGCTAGTCTTAATCTGTATCTCCAATACATCTATACTTGCTGTGTCCTTAGTAAACCCAGTATTTAGACTCCATCAAATATTAAATCCAAAATGTATTTGATCATTTGACTTTTTGCAAATAAGCCTCAGTTATAAGGAATCTATAGATTTACCTGACTACAGCATTTCTTCTCCTCTTCCTATTACTAAGAATTGTTTAAAAAAAAATCAGTTCAAGCCAGGCGTGGTGGCGCACGCTTGTAATCCCAGCATTCGGGAGGCTGAGACCGGAGGATCCCGGTTCGCGGCCAGCCTCAGCTACCTAGTGAGGCACTCCGCAACTTAGTGAGACTCGGTTTCAAACTAAAGAATAAAAAATAGGGCTGGGGGTTTAGCTCGGAGGTAGAACACCCCTGAGTTCAATCCCCAGTACTGCAAAAAAAAAAAAAAAATCAGTTCAAGAATCTAAGCAAATCATTCATTCAGATGAAAGAGAGAGGATACAGAAGGTTATAAGTTGACAGAAGCTTTTGTTTCCAGTCCTTTCTACCATTTCTGGGATCTGTCTCATGACACTATCCTCTGATACAGTTCTGAGGCATTCCCTCTTCCCAAGACAGATTTCATCAGGTGAGACAAGCAGCTCTCTTATCTCTAGATGATTCCAATTATACTCTTCCTTTGTTTGATTCGCTCAATCAAATGTCTCCACTGTGTCAAGTTTAAATCCTTTCTGTAGTCTTGTTTGTTGTTATTTTCTTCATTCTCCAAAACTGATTTTTTTTTTTTTTTTTGGTACTGAGGCTTGAATTCAAGAGCATTCTAGCTCTGAGCTGCATCCCCGGCCCTTTTATTAACAGGGTCATGCTAAGTTGTTGAAGGTCTTGCTAAATTGCCGAGGCTGGCCTCGAACCTACAATCCTTCTGTCTTGGCCTTCCGGGTACCGGGATTACAAGCATATGCCACCACACCCCACCACTGTCTTCTTTTCTGTAACACTGCTTGTGCTTGAATACACAAGTTTCAGGGCTGGGGTTATAACTCAACGGTAGAGCATGTACCCAGCAGGCACACCACCCTGGGTTCAATCTGTCACACTGAAAAGAAGAAAGGGAGGGAAATCCAAGTTTTCTCCAAAGCTCTGTAGGCTAACATCACTTAGAGATTTTTGCAGTGCCTATAAATTGTCATCCTGCGAATTTGCCTCCTTTGGTCCTGACTGCTTGGTGCTCCTCCTGCTTTACCAGGAATTCACTTTTCTCCTGGCTCTTGTCTCCCCTGCAGCCGCAACGAGGACCCCGAGAGATACCCCCCTGTGATCTGGGAGGCCAAGTGCCGCCACTTGGGCTGCGTTAATGCTGAAGGGCAGGTGGATTACCACATGAACTCTGTCCCCATCCAGCAAGAGATCCTGGTCCTGCGAAGGGAGTCTCAGCACTGCCCCTACTCCTTCCGGATGGAGAAGATGTGGGTGTCCGTGGGTTGTACCTGCGTCACCCCCATTGTCCGCCACAAGGCCTAAGGAAGAGCCCTGGGTCAGGGCCAAGGCTCCCTGAAACGGTGGGGCTTCCTGGGGAGTAGACCCAACCCATCAGAAACCCTCCTCCTTCAAACGCCATTTCTGACCAAATTCACTTGGGCATTTCGAACAGTTCATCAGATTGACATGTGGGAGGTAACCCTGGTTCAGAGATGGAATCCAATCCATTTATTCTTCCTTCTCCACAAGGAGGAATGTCTAGAATGAGTACCAATTTGCTTTGTGTTGCTCTTCTATGGGCTTTAAGTTATTTATGTATTTAATATATCCTGAGATAACTTTGAGACATCAGATTTCATTTTAATGAAATACCTACACTATTTTACATTTCTTTTTAAAGAAGGCAAGATTCAAGACTTAAATTTTTTATTATTTAAAAGTTAAAACCTATATTTATGAATCTATTTATGTATCTTAAATCTTTAGAGAAAGGTAAAAGGGAATGATTATCAGTTCTGCCTAGGGAAATCCTAGGTAGGATTAAATGATAGTTGACAATCTCTGTTTTTACTACATATGATCTAGTTTCCTATTTATTAACCTAAGCTTTTAAAAATTTTGTGTCTTTAAATTATTGAGCTTTCATGAGAGAGATGGCAATCTAACTCTGTTCTGTTAAATCCTTGTAGTAAAATCATATTCTAATAAAAATTTAGTGGAAAAATGGTTTCCTTACTTTTTTTTTCCTTGCTGCGGGGTCTTGCTATGTTGTTCAAGCTGGTCTCAAAGTGTTTAGGCACAGGTGGTCCTCCCATCTCAGCCTCCCAAATAGCTGGGACGATAGGAGTGTACCACCACATCCATCTGTTTTCTTATTCTTTCTCATTAAAAGTATGGTTGGCTCTCCATATCCATAGCTTCCACATTCTCAGATTCAACCAATAGGGGATCAAAAACTTAGTGAGCCTTATCATGGTTGCGTCTATACTGAGCATGGACACTCTTTCTTGTCGTTATTCCCTCGACAATAGAGCATGACAAATACTGATTTGGATTTACATTATGTGAGGTGGCATAAGCAATCTAGAAATGATTTAAAGTATACTGAAGGATGCATGTATGATATATGCAAAGAATACCATGTGATACAAAGGATTGCACATTGGCAGATTTTGGTATATTGGAGTTGGGGTGTCCTGTCACGAATCCCCCAAAGATTCTGAGGAGAGCTGTATTTCAGCAAATCCAGCTCTTCCCTATTTGGAAGAATATACAAATTCACCTATAGGGCAAGAGTGCCTTCAGACCACCCAAATCTAAATTCTCCATTCCACTTGCATTCAAGACAACAGAGAATGAGGCTCTCATTCTGCAGAGGCAGTGCTGTGGACAGAGGCATTCTTTTTAATATACTTTTATGGGTGCCTCATAGTCACACGTCATAGTGAAGTTCAGAGTGATAGGGACACGAGTACGCACAGCGCTTGGTGAGCTTCCCCCAGCTCCCTCCCCACGCCCCCTCTCCCTGTTGAGATTGGCGTCGATGGTTTTCTGAATGTACACAGCATCAATGGAAGTGTTTCCCTCGTCCAGTCTTCCCCCCCCACCTCCCTTTCTGAGACCCCCTCCATTGCTCCCACTGAGTTTTCTCCTCCTTTATCTCCAGTCCCTCTTGTATCCCAATTGCTCCCTAGCTTCCACATCTGAGAGAAGACACATGACCCTTCAAATCAAGCCAATAAAATATAGGCCCTGGAAAAATGGCATGCCATCATGTCATTACTAAAGATCAAGTGGGAAAACTGAAAGAGCTTCCCAAATTATAACCAGAAGTTTGACATAAAGAGAAGAAGTGTTGGAGGGAGGGGCTGTTTGCAGAGCAGGATGCCCAGTGTCTCCTCCACAGGCTGGCTTCCTTGGAGGATGAAGACCCACCAGAAAGCAACAGAGAAACATGAGTCTCTCCTTGAGCCACTCTCCGAGGACCTGGACTCTCTGACCCAAAGAACCAAAGACACAGAAAGGAGCCAGTGGGGCAGAACGCACTGGAAGGGCGAGAAAAGTTCAGTCCAAGCAAAATGAAAACTGAATCACACTCAATTCCAGAGTAGTTTCAAGTTTCGAGTCATAAGCATCCCCCCTTCCCCACGGCCCAGTCAGGTGCCCTGCCCTACTTCTGGAGACCTCTAGAAACTCTCCAGCCAGGCCGGCAGGCTCCCTGCTTCTTGAAAAGCTGACCCCTTCACTCCATTCCCTGGCAGGCTCTAGCTCCACCCAGAAGCTCCTGGCTTTCTCTACCTTTTTCCCAACTCCAAATCCAGCTGTCAGCTTCTCCAGCCCCATCCTTGCAGTATCATTTGTGCTGTTACATCTTGATTCTCATAGCTGTTCTGGTCACTAGCTTCCTCTAGGAGATCCACACACAGCTGCCACTGACAGGTTCTCATAGCCCTTAAAACTTACTGCTAAAATCCCACTTCTCTTGTGTTGGATTTCCCAGAGTGGTAGTCGTGAAAAGAAACTACTGTATTTGTTTTTGTTTGGGGAGAAGAGCACAAGACGGGTGTATATATCTCCATGATCCTGAACCATTATTTCATGCTGGATTGTTTTCCTAGAAATTTGGGGGCGGGGGGACCTAGGAAGAGACAGTTACCTTCTCCCTTACTGTGTTTTGTGTTGTTTTAACAAAATACATGAGGCTGAGAGCTTTATAAAGAAGAGAGTTTTATTCAGCTCACAGTTCTGGAGGTTCAAGACCTGGCACCAGCATCTGTTTGGCTTCTGGTGAGATTTCATGGTGGATGGCTGTCTTAGATTTTTGTTGTTGCTGCTGCTGTGCCGACCAAAATACTTGAGGAGAACAGCTTAGAGAAGGAAAACTTGATTTTGATTCATGGGCTCATGTCCATGGTCAGCTACAGAACAGAAACATCCTGGTGCCAGCGTGGCAGAGGAGATGCTGATCTCATGGCAGCAGGAGGCAGAAAGGGCTGGGAATACAGCCCCAAGGCCACACGCCAGCAACCCACCCACTCCAGCCATGCGCCTCCTCTGAACCTCCCGCTCTGGGGACCAGGCTTCCAGCAAAGGCGCTTTACGGGGGATGTTCCAGACTCAACCCACAACAAGGCTACCACATGGGAGCGGCATGTGCCAACGAAAAGGGATTCAGGAAAACTGCCAGGCTTGCTTATAACAACCTGTTCTCTCAGGAAAGTCCCACTCTCATTAGACACTACCAAACTCTTCCAGGTGTGATGCCCCCATGACCAAATCACTTGCAGTAGACCCCACCTCACCTCTCAAAAGTCACACCACCTCTCACATCGTAACACTGGGGACCAAGCTCCCAGCACATGAACCTTTGGAGACAAACTACATTCAAACCATGACCTGTTCTACAACTCTCCCCCTCCCCCGCCCCATCTGATAATCCTCACTTTTACTTCATTCATCTTCATCTTCTCCAGTTACCGCTATGGTCCACCTGGTCATCCCAGCTAGACAGCTGTGAGGCTTCCCTACTCCTCTTTCCTCTTCCTCTCCCTCATTCTTAATGGCCGCGCCTCACCAATCTGTATTATCACTTCCCAAACGTTCTCAGTGGAGCCCGCCCCTCCCCATCAACACCATACTGCCCAGGTTCAAGACTCGATCTCTTCTCATTTCTTTCCCCGGGTACCGCTGCAACTGCCCCCCTGTTCTTCCTGCTGCTGCTCCTGTCCCCCTCAACCCATCCTCCAACATCTACCTATGGCACAAAGTCAAATGCAGCAGAAAGTGCCCACTATCGCCTTGCCCTGCTTCCTCTTCTGCTTTACGGCATGCAACTTGGAGGTGTCCATAGACACCTCGCAGTCAATGCAGGCAAAACATTGCTCCCTAGCTTTGCTCTCAAACTACCTCCTCCTGCTGCCTTTGTATCTCCTGGAATGGCATCACCTATTCATGGGATCCAGAAACCAAGTTTCTGTTTACCCATCATTCCCCTCGCCTAGTCAGTGACAAACCCCTTCATCAATGTCTCCTGTGTCCTCCCCTTCCTAACTTCTGGGTCCCTATTACAACAAGACCATCCCCACTGGAGTCTCTATGTTGCTTCTTATACTTAAGAATTCAACATCTAGCCAGGTGTGGTGGCACACGCTTGAAATCCCAGTACTTGGGAGACTGAGACAGGAGGATCACAGGTTCACGGCTAGCCTCAGCTACTTAGTGAGGGCCTCAGCAACTTAGTGAGACCCTGTTTCAAAATAAAAACTAAAAAATAGGGCTGGGTGTTCAGCTAAATTTTTACTTTAATCTTGAGAAAACATCTGAAAAAAATCTTTAACATGAAGACAGATATCACAATAAGCAAACAGAAAAAAAGCAGTAGGAGATAGTAGAAAATATGAAAGAAAAATTGATCCCCCCAATGTAATTAAATCCTCAGATAGAGAAATGAAATGAAATCATGGATCCATGAAATAAAAATAGGACACTAGTTTAAAAAGGAAACTACCAATCATATGCAGTGGTATACACCTACAATCTCAGTACTTGGAAGGCTGAGACAGGAGGATCACAGGTTTGAGGCCAACCTCAGCAACTTAGCAGACTCTCAGCAACTTAGTAAGACCTTGTTTCAAAATAAAAAATAAAAAAGGGCTGAGGGTGTAACTCAAAAGTAGAATGCCCCTGAATTCAATTCCCAGTATCACAGAAAAAGAAAAAATGCCATGAATTAAAGAAAATGTGGCTGAAAATTAAAAACATGGTAGAAATAAAAAACGATTGTCAACAAAATGTTGGAAGCCAAAGCTGAGAAGATATTCAAGGAAGTAGAGCAGAAAGATGAAAAATGTTAGAAAATAAAAGAAAGGGGACCAATCTAGAAAGAACTATAAGTGAGAGTGAGAAATGGAGAAGAAATTGATAACTCAAATACATGAAAGAAAATTCCCAGACCTGGAGAATGAGCGGGCAGCAGACTCATTGACTACCCCATCTAAATTAAACAGGTGCACACCAAGACACATCGTCATGAAATTTCAGATACTGAAGGCAAAGAGAAAAATTCTACAGGCTGTTTTTTTAAATACTCTTATTGGTGCATTATAATCTCACATCATTCTGTAGTTCAGAGCCATGGGGACATACATTCACGCAGTGCTTGGTGAGCTTCCCCCGGCTCCTTCCTCACTCCCTCCCCTTCCCCACACATGATACTGAGATTGACATTGGTAATATCGCAAATGTACACAAGTTCTGTGGCAATGTGCCCTTCATTGGCTCTTCCCCCCTCACACTCTCCTAGACCCTCTCTATCTCTCCACTGGAGTTACTCCTCCATTACCTAAAGTCCTTCTTGTGTAACGATTACTCCCTCGCTTCTGCATATAAGAGAAAACATATGACCCTTCACTTTCTGTGACTGGCTAATCCCACTTAACATAATGTTCTCCAGGTCCATCCATTTTCCTGCAAATGACATAATTTTGTTCTTCTTTATTGCTGTATGGAATCCGATTGAGTAGAATTCTGGCCAGGAAACAGAATATGTTCAGAATTATCAACCGTGACCCTAGAACCTAGAACACAATGGAATAACGTATTCCAAATTCCAAAGGAAAGCCATCTCTGACAAAAATTTTCAAGCATATTGAAGGTGTACTAAGAAGGAAGAGGAAAAAAAAAAAAAAACTTCAGATCAGCAGAATCTCAAGTAAATTTGCCTCCCTTTCTTAAGAAACTACTTGAGGATGTACACCATTAAAACAAGAGTCAACCAAGACATAGGAAGATATGAAGTGCCAGAAATGGGTTAACACAAGAAAGAGCCAAAGGAGTTTCCTGCCAAGATGGAAAAGGAGATTCCAGGGAGATAGCTGTGCGCCTAAGGGGGAGAGTGCCCTGTCTAGATTGGAGCCTAATGACTCAAGGGACAGACATATCAAAGACTCGGATGAATTTGAGGACTCATTTGAACTAGTTCTCATTTGAATTGAAGGACTGAATTACTGCCTCAGCCTATCTCGGATGTGGTACTGGGTATTTGCATGTGGCCTCTCTTGGCTAGGATGAACTTCCTCATCTCCTCCTGCCCTCACTGCCTGCGTTAGTTTAAGGCACCATCCTTTCCACGAATTCCCACCCACCAAAATATCTGTTAGATCTGCCTTTGAAAACCAGAGATTAGCTGGGTGTGGAGATTGAAATAGGAAGATTGCAGATTTGAGACCAGTCTCAGCAATTTCCTGAGACTCTGTTTCAAAATTTAAAAAAAAGAAAAGAAAAGAAAAAAAAAAAGAATGTTAAAGGACTTTGGGTGTAGCTCACAGGTAGAAGACCCTAGGTTCAATTCCCAAAACCTCCACCCCCCCAAAAAAAATGAAAAAGAAAGGAAAACCAGAGATTAAAGTATGGTAGAATCAGAAGCTGAAACTACAGAGCAGCCCACTCACATTGACTACATTTCTGGAGGACCTCAAGAACCTGCAGTATAACTTACAGGGAGCTAAAAGCTGAAAGTAGACCCACAGTGCACGGTGGCCAGACGCAAGCTCATTTCCCACCCACATAATCTCCCAGGTGAGGTGTGCCTGTGCGGGACGCATTTCTCCTCCAAGTGTAGATTCAGGAGCTCAGTCTCTTTTTCTCCTCATAAAGGTGTTGGGAAATGATGCACCCCAAACTCCACAGCCCTTGGGGTTTCCCGATTCTTACTCACGCCCTCCCCAGATGTTCTTGGAACATCCCGGCAAAGCTGAAGCCAGACTGTCACCAAGATGGAGGACTCGGCTGGCTCCCAACAGTCCAAATGCCTTCTCATCAGCTGGGGTGGCATTCACCCACTCAGTCCTTCAACACTAAGCAGTGTGTCCTATGAAAGACAGACGTGAGTGTGGTACAACCAAAAGAGAAGCAAGGGGAAGACACAAGGCGAGGGTGATGGCTCCTTCCCGAGGGAGAGGGGAGGGGAGGGGAGGGCGCCAGGCTGCACAGACCTGGCACGTTGCACTGCTCGGTCGCACTGCGGTTCCAGGGGTTGGAATTTATTTGTTTTTGTTCTTTAATTCTTTGAATTATACACATATATTTTGTCCATTCTTTTGTATATATGACACATCCCACAATTTGAAGGCTTGTTTTGGTTTTGCATTTTGTTTAGTTTAGTGCTGGGGATTGAACCCAGGGGTATTCTACCTCAGAGCTACACCCCTCGCTCTTTTTATTTTTTATTTTTTTTTTTTAATTTTGAAACGGGGTCTCACTTAGTTGCTAAGAGTCTCGCTTAATTTCTGAGATACAGCCGGGTGTGGTGGCGCACGCTTGTAATCCCAGCATTCGGGAGGCTGAGACCGGAGGATCCGGGTTCGAGGCCAGCCTCAGCTACCTAGTGAGGCACTCCGAAACTTAGTGAGACTCGGTTTCAAAAATAAAAAATAGGGCTGGGGGTATAGCTCGGAGGTAGAATGCCCCTGAGTTCAATCCCCAGTACCGCAAAAAATAAATTAATTAATTAAATAAATAAATAAATTCTGAGATGCACCTGGAACCCGTGATCTTCCTATCTCAGCCTCCCAAGTACTGGGATTACAGGCAGACACCACCATGCCCAGCTTTAAAGTGTTTTGTTTTGTTTTGTTTTGTTTTTGCGGTACTGGGGATTGAACTCAGGGGCATTCTACCTCCGAGCTAAACCCCCAGCCCTATTTTTTATTCTTTATTTTGAAACAGGGTCTCACTAAGTTGCGGAGTGCCTCACTAGGTAGCTGAGGCTGGCCACGAACCCGGATCCTCCAGTCTCAGCCTCCCGAATGCTGGGATTACAAGCATGCACCACCTCGCCCGGCTTTTAAAGTTTTTTAAAAGACATGAAAGAAGCGGGCGTGGTGACGCACACGCACACTTGTAATCCCAGTCCTTGGGAGACTGAGACTAGAGGATCGCAGGTTCGCGACCAGCCTCAGCTACTTAGTAAGACCCTGTTTCAAAATAAAGAATAAAAAATAGGACTGGGGGTGTAGCTCTGAGGTTGAATGGCCCTGAATTCAATCCCCAGTACTGCAAAAAAAAAAAAAAAAGAAACCACAAAAATGAGATTAATTCAGCTAAACTGTAAATATTCTATATGTTAAAACATTAACAAAAAGGCAGTAAACAAGTTGAAAGATATTTGTTACAAATCTTGCAGGTGGTTAATATCTGGCTATTAACACAGGTGCTGGGCGCACTGCCTCCTCAGAGCCCAGGCCCCGCTGTCCCTCTGCCTGGCTCGCTCGCCTGCCTTTGTGTGTACAAATGTCACCTGACTTCCCTGGTGCTCTCTCCCCAGCTTCTCAATGGTTTCTCCGGGATATCCACCACCTTCTAGTAGGCCATTTACCTTACTTATTCTATACGTGTGTCTCTCTCACCCCACCAGAATGGAAGCTCTGTGCAGGCAGAAATGTGTGTGTTTGGTTCAGTGCTCTATCCTCCATGCTGAGAAGTACCAGACACAGGAAAGGCACTCCATAAACACGTGCGGAATGCATGCATGCATGGATGGGTGGATGTAAAGAGCTTATGATGCCAAGCATGGTGGCACACACCTGTAATCCCCGTACTTGGGAAGCTGAGACAGGAGGAACACAGGTTCAAGGACAGCCTCAGCAAGTAGTGAGACTTTTAGCAACTTAGCAAGACCCTGTTTCCAAATAAGAAGTAAAATCCGGCTGGGGTGTAGCTCGAAGGTAGAATGCCTGTGGGTTCAATTCCCAGCACAATAAATAGAGGAGGGGGAGTGAGTTTATAATAATAAAGACAATTATTAAGAATATCTGCCGCAGGGTGAGGTGGTGCATGCCTATAATCCCAGTAGTTGGGAAGCTGAGACAGGAGGATTGTAGGTTTGTGATGCCCTCAGCAGCTCAGCCAGACTCTGTTTCAAAATAAAAATAAATAAATTTAAAAAAATGGTTGGGGTGAAGCTCAGAGGTATTATTCCTCTGGATTCAATCCCTAGGACCAAAAGAAAAGAACGTATGCTAATAGGACAAAAGATATAATTTTTGATAATTTTTATGATATAAAACACCAGAATATCTTAGAATCACATGAAGAAATATTTACAATCACTAATAATCTATTGCATTCATAGTCAACAATCTCTTGCATATCAAATTAGCAAGATTTACTTTTTTAACTTTTACAGTGTGGACATGACTGTGCTAAGCTGAACAATTATTCATTGATAATAAGTGTGAGTAAAACATCGGGTTTTTTTCTTCTTTTTTTTTTTTTTTTTTTTCTTTTTTGTAGTACTGGGGATTGAACCCAGGGGCATTCTACCTCCGAGTTACATCCTCAGCCCTATTTTTTATTTTTGATTTTGAAAAAGGGTCTCACTAAGGTGCAGAGGGCCTCACTAAGTAGCTGAGGCTGGGCCACAGCTACAACATCTTTTTTTTTTTTTTTTTTTTTTTTTTTTTTTTTTGCCGTACTGGGGATGGAACTCAGCAGCATTCTACCTCCAAGCTACATCCCCAGCCCTATTCCCTTCAGAAATAAAAGCACTACGACTGAAACATGACAGGCAAATGGAAGGATGAAGAGGAGAGCCACACTTATAAGCCCTTCTGTGTGGGTACCAGGCAAGGCCTGGCACGCTCCTGGCATCAGCACAGTTAATCTTCCCGGCTCCTCTTCCCCATCTTCAACATTATGAAGTGCACACCCGGGAGGCTTACCTGAGTTGTAGGCCTAGCCTACCTCCCCCTCTGCCCCCCTCTTCAGTCTGCACATTGTAGGCCTACATCTGCAAGCTCCTTCCTGTCTTGCTAGCAAGAAGGTATGGCCTAATTTTCTGGAGGGAAAGCCAAGGCCCCACTTTGAACCTAGTCCCAGAGGGAAATCCGTGCTTCCTGCACTCCTGCAGCCCACGCCACCTCCAAGGATGAATCATACACTCACTGGCTAACCCGGTGCACCTGGATTGACCTCAGGTGGGGAGCGTCACCTAACCTTCACTGAGGATCTGTGGTCAAATGTCTTCGTTTTTGAAGGATTCTTGCTAGGCGTGGTGGTGGTGCATGCCTGGAATCCCAGTACTTGGGAGGCTGAGACAGGAGGATTGCAGGTTCGAGGTATGTCTCTGCAACTTAGCAAGACTCTGATTCCAAATAAAACAAAATAGGGCTGGTGGTGTAGCCTGGAGGTAGAAGGCCCCTGGCTTCCATCCCCAGTATCAGAAGGAAGGAAGGAAGGAAGGAAGGAAGGAAGGAAGGAAGGAAGGAAGGAAGGAAGGAAGGAAGGAAGGAAGGAAGGAAGGAAAGAAAGAAAAGTTCTTAAACCATCCACCAAAAAACCCTATCTTATAAGCCTGCAGTAGGCCTGCCCTGAATAAATTTGTAAATGAGACACAATCCGGCCTCCTGGGGCCAGTTTAATGATCCCTTTCCCCAGTGCTTGGTCTCGGGCTGCCAATGACAGCTCCCCGTGCTAACTGTGACCATTTTCCCAAAGAAAAAAGAACTCAAGACGTGAGGTCTAAAAGGAATTGTTAGCCACCTCTGGGGGAGCAGAACTCGGGATGAAGATGTGTAAACTTCAGTGTTGAAATTTTCAGGATAGATCCAGTGACTTAGGGAGCAATGGGAAGAATGCTTAGAATTTGAAGGGATGCACACAATTGTGAGACAAATGGCGGCTCTTCCCGTGCTCGAAAGCATCCCTGTGCCTGCCTCTCTCCAGCTAACCCGGCTCTCTGTTCCCTCTGTCTTTCTTCAGCCACCCTGAAGGAGGGTTTCTGTTCCATCCTAGGACATGAGCACTTTACATTAGTGTGTCCTCACCCCACGTACATTTCCATTTTCAGAGTGCATCTCCAGTAACCTAAAGAAATTGTTCTCATGGTGAGGCGTGTGGGATGAGCCACAGTGGAGCAAAGAAAGAGGCCATTTCCAGCTCTCCCGAAACTAGGGCAGCGGGCACACGGTACGGAGCATAAGCTCCTTCCGACGGCCTTGTCAGAACCCAGCCTCAGCGTTAATAATTGTCTCACGCTAGGCCATTTACTTAATGTTCTCTGTATCTCCGTTTCACATCTGGAATAGGATATGAAGAGAATAAGTTGGTTTGGGGGTTGTTTTCTGGTTTTTTCTTCGGTATTAGGGATGGAACCCAGGACCTTCTACCTTCAAGCTACACCTCTCCTCCAGCATTTTTTATTTTGAAACAGGGTCTTGCTAAGTTGCTGAGGTTGGCCTCGAACCTTCAATCCTCCTGTCTCAGCCTCCCACATACTTGGATTACAGGTGTGCTGCAGCACACACCACAATAAGTTTGTTTTGATAATTAAGTGAGATAAAGTTCATGACACTGCTAGCCAGGTGACAGTTCCTAGAATGGAGAAAATGTTCAATAAATGTGACTTGTTATTGTGGTTATATTTTATGCCTGTGAGGTGACTGGCTGTACTATGTACACAAGGAATTCCAGGGCCACCAGTGGACTATGTACACAAGGAAGTCCAGGGCCTCCACTAACATGGCAGTGGAGTACGGGCAGGAAGAAGATGGCTGAATAGAGTCATGTCTGCAGCCTCACACATGGTCTTGTTACGGGGGTGACTGCCGAGGTCCAGCCCTGGCAAGGGTCGGGGGTCTGTCGACAGGTGTGGATTGAGAGGAGGTCACAGGAATGAGAAGATGCACACCAGAGGAACTCAGAAAGCGCATCTACTGTACTACTCTCCAGTAACTGTTTATATTTTTTATCTGACAGTGAAGCCTAACCTTGAGGTTACAAACAGGCAGACAGTTTGAGACAGTAAAGTTATTTTTTAAAGGTCAAGCAGGCACCAAAGGCTAACAAGGAACATTTTATCTAACAGTGAAGCCTAACCTTGAGGTTACAAACAGGCTGACCGCCAGACAGTTTGGGACAGTAAATTTACGCCAAGGAGGGCCGAAAAGCCTTATCTGTTCTCAGGAAGACAGAGGGGATTTTTTTTAACCCATTTGTCTTTGTTAATTTACTCTGTGAAGCTCTGGGGAGGAAATGTAGGAGTGAGCAAGGACTGCGTGTGCTTTGATTTTATAAGGGGGTACCTATTCCCAGATAAGCTTGCAGAGCCTGTTTTTTGACTAATGTTTGTAAGTGATTAGAGAATTTCTTATGCTGTTTGTCTAAAGGCACTATTTTTTTTTTTTTAGCTAACATAAAGAAATCATTGTCTGTCCAGCCACCATCTGTTTCTAAGAAATTTTCTCTTATAATTAATGTAAAAACAAAACCCAAAGCACCCCAAATTCCCAGAATATAACAATGCAAAGCAGGATATGCCACGCACTCCTTCTTTGGAATCGTTTGCCTTGCAGGATTCCACCAGATCGAGCCCTGCTCATGATCCAGCTATAAAGGCGCCGTGGCATCTTCCCCTTTTTTATTTTTTAATTTAATGGTTTTGACTTCTATGGCAAGTGACTTGACCGATTGCGAGGCTAGTCAGACGATGACTGGAAAACATGAAAAAAATATGATTATAAGCAACAAAGCAAGTGTAATAGAAATGCCATAACTCATTTAGGAACAAATATCTAATTGTTTAGAAAGTTGAATAAAGAAATCAGGGGCCATTTTATCAGTAGAACTAACATTTATATAATCTTGACTAATATATTTTATTTGATTTTGTAACGTTTGTAGATCAGGAGCTATGTTAGTGCTATTCCAAATTTTTGCTGTGGCAGGTGACTTCTTCTGTGACGAAGGCCCCTTCACTTCCACTCTGTTTTGCTGTGATTTGTGTCCAATTTGGAGGTCAGCCTGCCCCACATTTTCTGCCCTCTGGTTGGCCCTAATCAATACCACTGGAGGAACTGGGGAATTCAATGTAATAATGTTTTTTGCTAGTTTGATGAGTTTTCTCAATCTTTCAAGTATTCATTGCATACTTAATCTGTGCATATTTTTATATTAGACCCACGTGGGCAGTAAAAAGGAAATATAAGACCATCTCTGTAGAGGAGACAATGTCTATCACTTCTCCTCTACCTGCTCATCCTCCTCCCCCATTTCCTCCTCTTTCTGGCTTCTTTGTTTAAGATTGAAGATGTTTGCCGGGAAGAACAAAACCTCAGAGGTAGGGCACACGAATAAATCCACTTTACAACTTTCCCAAGCGTTAGACTTTCCGAAGGCCCAGGCACCTAATGTGCAACCATAAAAATCCATCCACATTCAACAAAAAACATTACTTATACATAATTATTTGAGTTGAATAAGTATCAGTTGACTGGTTAACATAATATTCATTTCCATAAAGCAGGTAATTTTATTTTATTTTGATGTTGCTTTTCTTTGGCATTTTGGAGCCAATCAGTTCCTTATCTCACTTCTCAAACATTTGTTTGGCCCCAGAAAAGCTTATAAGCCCTGATATCGAAGCCAGAGCCAGCCACCTATGAGGGCAAGCTTGGAGGGAGAAAGTGTGGCTTGAGAAAAACAAAGACAAAAGTTACTTAAGAAAGATAAAAACAAGGCATAGATTCAGGAGGGCTGACAGTGGATACTGCGCGCTGAGTTTATTCAGCTTAGCCCTTACATACTTTTTTGAGAGCATCAGAGTATACTTCAAGGTTAAAACTTTCTCACAATGATTGCATCTGTGAAAATAATAATCTCTAGGTCCAAGGTTCAAAGAACAAATATTCACGTAGTTTTTACTATAACAGTCTGAATAAACGTCTTGTGACAAAACAATACTCTTGCCCTAGGTCAGTAATCAGCACATGTTATGAGAATCTGCATTTCTGCAGAAACAGACTTCTATGTGCCTGAGAGTCTGCAAAAACAGACCTTGAGCAATATTGGTCCCTGACACCCTGACTGAGCACAGTACCTTAGAGCTTAAAGGACAAGACAATCCCTGGTTGAAGCTGGATTTAAATCCTAGCTCTGTGATCTAACTCTGTGAGTTTGAATAAATTACTTATGCTTTGTGAGTCTCGTCCTTCTATCGGACAACAGAGCCCATTCAGACATACTTATACAAAGCCTTTCACACAAACATAGATAAACAGTTGTTTCTTACTTTCTCATTCAGTCTCTGCAGTGTACAGAGTCCCCAGATAACTGCAAGCCAAATAGATTGAAGTGGAAAGAGGCCTACCTACATATTGAGTTCCCCCTAAATTACAAGGCTTAGTTAATCACTGAGAACCTCAAGCAGGCTATGCTGAAGGAAATTCTATGGGAATGACAGATTTTCTTAGAAGCATCCTGAGCGTTGCAAAACTCTGTTTTCTGTTACTATGACAAAATGCCTGAGAGAAATCAAAGTGTAATGAAGAAAGGTTTATTTGACTCACACTTTCAGAGGTTTCAGTCCATGGTCACTTGGCCCCATCCCATTGTCTTTGAGTCTGTGATGATGTAGCCCATCGTGGTGGGAATACATAGGAAGCAGAAAAAGAGAGAGGAAGGGGCTGTGGTCCTAATGATCTTCAAGGACATAGCTTCAATGACCTAATTGCCTTCTATGAGCCCTTGTCTCTGAAAGGTTCCACCACCTTCCTTTAGTGCCGTGGGCTGGTGACCAGGACCTTACCACATGGGGCTTTGGGGGCCACTCATCCAAACCATAGCATGCTTGTTCTGTCCCTTCCTCCTCACACACACATTAAGCACACACCTTCTGTACACACATTCTGCACACACACATTCTGCAAGGACAACAAAACCCCCAGGTACACATTTATGGGGAGCATGCAAAGGGATCCTCACATGCTCCGGCTTGGTGTTGTTGGGTCTCGGCAGAGGTGCTGTGAGGAGAGAGAAACTCCGAGGTGGGCGTCGGCAACAAGGTCTGGAATGACATGTGACATGCAGGCCTCCCAGAGAGCCCTGGCTGGCAGGGCTTGCAGAGGTGGGAACCATGGGCTTCCCCAACTGAACAGCTTTTCTCGGTTGTTCTACATCAATGCAAACCCAATTGACCACAACAGTTGACTTTTTTCTCAGATGTAGCAACTGTCATCCACAGAGCCATGGATCAAATGTAACATGCATGGATCACTTTACTCTTTTTGATTGTATTGAGTAATTCATTCTGGGTAAAAGACTGTGGAGAGATCCAAAGGTGAGTGATAAGGTTCTTATCCTCAAAGAGTTCATATTCTAGTGAAGTAAGGGGGAATAAAGATGGAAAACAAGTGTGAAAAGAAGAATCGGGGTCTCACAACAGGACATAGGATAATTGGCTCAGATCATAAATATATCAGAATCTCAGAAGAAAGGTACTGTTGGTACTCTCAGGAGAAGGACATGTGACTGTTGGATGAAAGAAGAAAACAGAGAAGAGTCACGCCATGTGTTTTTCCTATTCAATTCAAAGGCACATTTATAATCCAGGTTCAGAAGCGCAGAACCAGTCACAAAAAGAGCATACCAGAAAGAGTTGGGCCGGGGGTGTAGCTCCGGGGTAGTGTGCTTGCCTTAGGATGCAGGAGGCTCTGGGTTCTGTCCCCAGCACCTCAAAGAAAAAAGAAAGAACAGTGCTCAGCACTGACCAGAGAGGCCTCGAGAGTTCAAGGGTGTTTATACCCACACATCCTCACATTCCCAGGCACCAACTCTCACCAGGTGTATCATTTAGGGCATAACGGACACGGATGGTTCTCGACGCACAAAGCTCATTCTTGGTGATGTCAAGGAAGTTGACATATGTCTGTGGTTAAAAGCAAGCAGCCTTAAAAGGCCCAGATCAAAGGCAACCGGTACCTCACATGCCTCATGCCCGCACACCCCAGGTAGCTTACTCTCATACGTTCCTGGAAAGAATAATGACGCACGGTGGTTTACTCGTGCCCATCTGTGCGCCAGCTATGAATGGTAGTGATGTTGAAGGTGGTGGTGATGAAGATTCAGTTATCAACTAACATCTATTGAGGATACCTGCGCCATTGGTTCTGTGTTCATTATGGAAAAGTCAAAAGTGGGAAGGCTGACTCAGTCCCTGTTACCTGCCGTGTGCCTTCCTGGTGCCTAGTTGACCCCCACTGGATGATCATAAGGATAACTATGAAATCATTATGCTGGATGGTCCTCTGTGGGAAGCGAAGAAAACTTTTGCTAAGTTCAAAAGACTCAAAAGCTAAGGTGACTGCTTAACTGTCAAGGCTGTCTAAGCAATTAAAACTTAGCCAGTGCCTGTTACTCATAATACGACCCTAGAGATAATAAATTTGTAACTTCCCAGGAATCCCAATGTTTGAGGGTTTATGACCTGTGTTGTTTGTCTTCCCCT